>CABHPP010000307.1:23567-44578 GCA_902168425.1 Peromyscus attwateri | reverse complement strand
CCCGGCAGAACACTTTCAAAATAAGAAAATACCCCAAACTGAAAGAGCTCATATCTGAAACGACACATACAGAAGAAAAAAAAAGGAAGAAATAAAGAAAAAAGAAAGAAAGGTTCAATTAAAAATGGGACATAAACTACACACTTCCATGGAGCTGTAAAATTTCCATTTCCCAGCAGAATATAAACTGCACAGTCAATCCACGCCTTGTGAGATGTCCCTACACAGTCTGTGTGCTGAAATATGACTCTTACTTTGCCAACTGTCTTTGGAAGCCAGCACCTTACACAACCACCAGCATAAACGGCATTTGAACTCAGTCTGAGGTATTACAAGGATGTAATCTTTGAAATGGGAGACTATAAGAGCTATCCTTTGTTCGGATGTAGCTACGGTTCAGACACCACGATGAAGTCTTCTTAGCATGATTACACTTGAAAATGAAAGAATCCGGATACTGGAGAGCCGGGCTGAGGTCAGGAAAGCAGTTGACTTAACCTTGCCTAAAATCAAGCAAAGCCCACCATGGGAGAGATCACAAAGGTGGGTGTTCTATTTCATTTGTATAACATGTTAAATGGTTAAATTAGTCAAGAGGAGATTTGGGGACTTGGGGACTTTTTTTTATGATTAGGTAGTTATCTTCAACACACTGTCCCATAGCAGGAAAAGCATGATCACAGAGCAGTGGAATGTGTATGCACTTGAGAAGGACTACTCAGGTAAGCAGACACACTCAGCCCTCCCCTGGAGGCGTGGATCCGTAAACTGAAGTCAGGCACAGAAGCAATCTGCTGTGCTTGGAAGTCTGTTAGTATAGACAGGACCAGGAAACCCCTCCAGTCACGAGCTCCAGAACCTGAGGGCGCCCCGATTCCACAGTGAGTTTATGATGATGGCGGAGGAAGAGCAAAAGAAATCATAGGATTGAATAGGAATCCAAAATAAAAGGACTTAGCCTCTTTGGTCTCCTTATGACATGGACTGTGGTTTTCAGTGCCAAGTATGACAAGCAAGTGGAGGAGATGTGGAGAAGCAAGAGACCCAGTCTGTTAATATCTGTCAGCCTGGGTGTGAGTGCCAAGTACTCAGACTTCTGGATATGTTACCTCAGGTACTGCCCCAGGTACTCATACGGCCATGCTACTGTCAGATGCTCCCCACCCCCCAACTCACAGAAGGTACTAAGGCTCCAAGTTGGCTAAGTGGCTTACCCGGGATCTCATAGAGTGAAGACGTCCTGAGCCCTTAACTACGGAGCTCACCAATCCTCTACCCACATCACTGAGTCCCTGATGTTTCCAAAATTAATAATGCCACCGTATGTTTTGGATCTTTGTCTGTAGTGCACAAAATGTCTCATCAATGCATTCCCAGGGAACTTGAGGAATCAGAAATTTTATCTCTGGCTAAAGATGGAGAAATCCATAAACCTTAGTGTCTCTTCTAATCCAAGCACCCTCTACCCAGTCAGTACAGCTAAAGATACCTATCCCAAGTCACAACACTTCCCCTTGGGATGCTGCTTAGGTTACAGGCCACAGCAGCAGGCCAAATACAGATGAAAACAGGAGTGTGTTAACACTTTCAGGAAAGTGAAATAAAAGCAGCGTTTGAACAAGTTAACACTTCATTCTGGAAGGAGCCAAGCCTGACATCTAAACACAAACCTCAACTCACACTGGTCACTCTTACTTACCAAAGGAATGTAGACAGATTTTTTTCCCCTGTGTTTTGTTTTGTTATGTTGCTCTGCCAAGACTATACAGTATCTCCCTATGTAGCCTTGGCTGACTTCAAACCGGAAATTCTCCTGCCTCAGTTTCCCAAGTGATAGGATTCTAAGTATGCACCAAGTAAGTCTGCTTTTTATTGAACTGACATCATTAGGGTCATTATTCAAATTGACCTCGACTCTGAACACACTGAAGTTGCTCTCTGAATATAACTGATCTGGAATAATATTAAACAACAACCACACTGATGATAGTTCTAAACTGCGTCAACTTCTCACAAAGCAACAAAACTTTGAACTACTTAAAAAAGAGTCTCTTGCCAGGCATGGAGGCACATACTTACAACCCCAGCTCTGAGGAAGGCTGAGGCAGAAGGAGCTCAAGTCTGAGCTAGCCTGATGTACAGAGTAAAACCTTGGCTCAAAAAGCAACAACAGTAATAAGTCTCTTATCAGTCCTATATTTTTAAAGATTAATTTTTTAAATTTTATGTGTATGAATATTTGTCTATATGTATGTAAGTGCACTACATGCATGCCTAGTACCCAAGGAGGCCAAACTATGCTGTCTGATACCCTGAAACTGGAATTACAGCCCATGTGGGTGTTGGGAACCCAACCTGGTTCCTCTGCAAGAACAAGTTTATATAATTACACAGTATCATGAGTATAATATATAACATAATACTGCTAAATATACTGGATATATGCTGTATTGTTTTATGTGTGGTTGTGCATTCTATATGTTCTCTTGTTATTCAATTAATGTTGTATGATTTTATGTGTGGTTGTGCATTCTATGTGTTCTCTTGTTATTCAGTTACACTATACAGACCAACATCAATGTGGCTGGCAACATCACTTCTCCAGCCTAAGATCCACTAAGACGTCTTGGCTCTTTCTTAGAAGGGTAGCTTGCTAATGGCCAGCAGACCCCATGCTCTGCAACTGCTGGGAAAGACACTAATCCTAAAGGATTTCACTCTGGCTGATGTGTGGGACTTACCGTCCTGGACCTCGGTAATAATAGTAGAGATGGTAACAGTGGCATTTTAGATTGAGACATATGCTTCAAATTGTTATAATTATTTTGGTTTACTTGCCTTGCAAAGTTCAGGCATACGACTGCAAAGCCTGGAGAAAGCGGTGTTATAACTGATGGATCATTGTTCATGTCAAGGTAAATCCTAAAAGTCATTTTCATCAAGCCACATGAGAGAGCCAAGTGAACCAGCATGTTCAAATATGTGTAGAAATGGAGGAATGCCCACAGAAGATAAAACTCAGCTCACTCGGTAGATAAAGATAACACTAAGACTGAATCATGCAGTGTGGCCAGGGTGTTTACGGGCTACAACCCAAATGGCGCATTGGTAAGGTGGACTGAAGGGACTCGGAGGAGAGACAGGAGAGAGGACATGCAGAGTCACAAACCACAAAGCTTCCGGCCAGGCAGGTAACAGCAGTGAGCCCAGGAGGTGCCAGGCGCTGTGAATGCCTGTGAGCACAGAAATGTTCACAGACAAAATGACGCCTCTGCATTTGCCTCAAAACGACAGGAAGCAGAGAGAAAACAGTTACAGATGTAGCATGATGGACCTCAGGTGACGTTTCCTGAGAGTGGTGGTGAACAGGTAGATTTTCTGTTACTCTGTCCCTCATTCCTCTTTCATCGTTTCCAAAAGTAAAAAGTAAAAGAAAACATCTTGAGTCCACACAAGTAGATGCATAAGGCTGCCCATTTTAAGCCTCAATAATTGAAAACATACACATGCACACACATCAAAATGGCTGCCATATTTTGTATCAGACCACAAGAAAAAAGACAAATAATATAAGCTCATGGCTGTGATTAGTGAGGAAGTCCCAAAGCCAACAGGATCATGAAGCATGATAGGTTCCATTTTTATATATCAATTACAAACAGAATTTAAAGCACAGAAGAACTGAGCTCTACGACACAATATTTAGATTCTCATATACACCCCCCCCCACACTGATGCACGTACTCCTTCATTCACCAGCGTCATCCCAGTGTTGAGATGATGGGGACAATGAGCAGCTCCTTAACAGCCAACCAGCCTTTCATGGTCATCCTAGCCAGACACTGGATTCCCAGGTGTCAAGATGAGCATTTAGTCACTGCTGTATTCCTAGAACACAGCAAGAATGGTTAGTTTGTTAGATCGATTAACCAAACAGCCTTTACATATTAGAAGCTTCATCTTGATGGATCATAGAAAGTCTGGATAGAAAATGAGCAAAGGGGAACTATTGGGATAATTGGAAAGAAAAGAAGTTTAGCAAAATAGAATAGAATGAACAACGCCAAAAGTAACTATGAGATTGGCAAGCCGGCTCAGGGGTAAAGGCACAGGCTACCAAATCTGATGACCTGAGTTTGATTCCTGGTCCTCACATGGTAGAAAGGAGAGAACTGGCTTCCACAAGTTTTCTTCTGAATGTCACGTGTGTCCTGGCACACTCAAGAAAGTACACACGCACATACAAAACAAGTATCATTTTTTAAACAATTATTTCTTCAGATAGATATAAAGATGATAGCTTGACACAGACACAGAAGACAGGCAGATTAAAATGTGACTCTAAATGTGTTTAGCACATGAACACCTTCTGGACTTTGAAGCGCTCTAGTCTATTCCAGACCACATTCCCCATGGCTGCCACCTTTGCTAGGACCAAAATCAATCAGTTCCAGAGACTGTAGGAGAGGCACAGATATGGTGACTATTTCTTTCTTCCAAGAGTGTCCTAGAGCTCTGGGATAGCTGACCCTGAAGAGTGACCCAGCAACATGGAGGGAAAAGTCCTTGAGCAGATCCTGTCCTGCTTGGGAGGGCATCGGAGGGTAGCAGGTGAGGGATCGCAGGTACAGGCACAGTGAGGAACGCTTACTATGAAGGCAGTGTGGCAGGCTAGTGAGGGCTCAGCACAGCTAAGCTCCCCAGCCAGGTTCCTTCAACCTAGGCAGGCAAGGACCCAGAAGGGAGCCTGGCTAAGCAAAACACACCAAATCAGCACCCAGTGGAAAGTCTCCCAGGCGGTGGCGGCAGCCACCTGCTCACATCCTGCCTTCTGGATCCTGCCCTCTCTCTGGACTCCTAGCAAGGGCTAAAACTTTTCTGGAGCCAGGGATCACTCCTCCCCTGCCAGAGTCGTTTCCCTGTGACTAAGAGTCACTGAAAACACTTGTCTTTCCTTTTCTTGGCTCAGCCTGACTTAGTGACAGGGCAAGTGACAGCGTAATTCAGTTGTGACAGGAACACCACAAGGGGACAGACTTGTCAATGGGCCCATCTGTCTGCTGTCACTCTCTGTCCCCTCAAATGCTTACGAGGTTGCCCCTCTGCTGGGACTGTTCCAGGCAGAAGGGATTACACTCACTCATCCCTCTCCAGATGTGGGGCTGCGTCCGTTCGTAGGTTGCTTTAGTGGGGAAAACAGCCATGGGGAGGACAGAGGATGAGTCTAGAACTGGCAGCTCCTGGGTAGCTGCCACCTCCCATCTTCCCATACTCTAGGATTGTTCACAGAATGACAATAAGGAATCGCGATGCTCTGCACTTACTTCAGAAAGGTTTGTTGATTGGCTATTATAGATGCAGCAAATGGCTGGGTGCTGCAATGCCATGGATGGGTGCTGCCCTCACTGAACTGAGGTGCTACTTAAGAAAAGCTACATATCTGAACAGATCTGTTACGTAACAGTACAGTCCGCAGATCACCACATAACCTGCCAGTTCCAACTCATAATTAGGAGGCGAACAAGCAGACCAAATAAACCTAGAGATTGTAAGTTGACTACGGTTGACACTAAATAGCCATGACTGAAATCCAGCTGGGTGGTGATGTGGTCCCTCACAGTGGTTCCATTTCTTGTATGTTCGATGGTCTCCTCAGCCAGACTGGGATGTCTGAGGCAGGACCTGATCTCCCCTGCATTCAGCAGGCTTCCCTGTTCAGGCCTGATACATGTGGACGAAACGGTAGCACTTGGTGAATGAACATTCTACTTTGGCGTTCTTTTAGATATTTCTTGGCATCTCCTGCTTTGGGCTTGACATCGCTCGGTGTGTTCTCTGTTGAAATTAAGTTCTGAGAGGGCAGGCAGTTTCTTGCCAGTCTCTGTCTTCAGGATAGGTGCACCCACGTGCACCAGTGGAAAGAACAATCAGCTGTTGAAACCTTACCCACACCAATCACCAAATGAAGAGGCAGACTTGATGACATGGGTCTGTCATCCCAGTACTCAGGAGGCTGGAACAGGACAATTTTGAGTCCAAGCTCAGCTTGGACTACACAGTAAGTTCAAGGCCAACTAGCGCTACACAGCTCCATCTTGAAAATTAGGCACATGGCTCAGCGGTACTGTGCTTACCTACCATGCACAAAACCCTGAAATAGATGCCAGTACTGCAAAAGGACAACGACAGTGAACCCAAGAGTGAGGGACAGTAAAAAGACAAGATTTTAAAATATATTAAAGGACCAAATAGATACCAGTAAGACAGGAAATGATCCGGCTAAGGATATAACTTAATGTCAGAGCATTTGCCTGGCATGCTCACAGCCCTGGGTTCAAGTCTATACACTACCAAAAAAAAAAAAAAAAAAGATAAGAAAAAATTGTCAACTCCACAATTCCCACAAATTTACAGGCAATGTTGTCTAAATTATTTTTTCCCCTCCCAAGTCATCTGAGGCTGACTTAAAAATCGTAAGAAATGCTCATTTGTATTGACAATTGAAAAGCCCAGGCACAAAGAGACCATTCACTGTTGGCTACAAGACCTAGGCTATACTATAAAAGGGTGTCACACACACACACACACACACACACACACACACACACACACACACACATCCTCTTACCCAGCACTGTCTCCCAGGTCCAGACAGACACCCTCACAAACCCACTAAGATGCCTCCAGCCCACAATGGAGCTACAGGTACAGCTGCTGGTGAGACCTGAATGCCTCAATCCCCTCAATCCCTGCAATACACCGTACAGGCAAAATTCCAAGGAGCAGAAGGCAAGAGATGCCCATGCAGCTGTCCAGATGTGCTGAGCTCAACGCTCTTGCAGGTGCTGGACCACCAGCTAGCTTAGACTGTGGTACAGCCCCTGCTTTCTCTCTGCAGCTTCTCTTGCGGGCTCTGTAAAAGGAATCGAGGTGGGAAGGAATTGAGGAGGGAGAGTCAAATTTGAGATCTGACTTGGCAGTATCCAGGTAAAGATGAAGCCCCACATCTGGGCACTGTTTTTATCCCTCTCCATGATGACATGCTGAGTCTGCAGACACGTACACATACACAAACACAGGCACACACAGAAAGAGACATACAAGAGGCATGCCAAGGCAGACCCAGATTGCCAGGCCCAGATTCCAAACAGCTAGAGCAGAAAGCAGCAGTTGGCAGGAGCAGGCACGAACAAGCGGCTCGGGACTGGGGCCAGGTCGACACAGAGTTCTTGGCATAGCCACACTGCAACCCTTTTTTCAGGGAAACTGGCAGTTGCTAGCCTCTCTGGCCCTTCCCAGGGGGATGAATCCCAGCCCTGGAGAAGGAAGACTTCACAGGCACACCATTTGCCTCCTGCCACTTCCAAACTGTATTAAAATACTGTTTGTCTGTCTTGAAATGAAGACATTGTGTCTTCACATTAACACAAACAACGGCACAAAAACAATAAGGGTTATTCCGCATATGACCCGTGGCTTCCATCATCTTAAAACTCTGGACCTTGTACCATGGAGAACCCTGGACATCATTTACTCTAATTTTCTCCTTTTAACAGTGAGGAAAAAATGAGTCTCATAGAAGTCATACAACTTGACCACCTCATACCCCTCATGAGTGAACAGAGTTGTCCTGAGTCGTAGGTGACATTCTCCCCCATGCTGCCCTGACATTCATTTTATACCCATCATCCATGGCCAGGAAGGTGGTAATATCCGAACTATGACTACATAATATTGTACTCATAATTAAAGCCATATTTCATATGCTGTGACCCATCTGTGAGACACCAAAGATGGCCTGGGACCAGGACTGAGACTGGTAGTTTCTTTGGTAAATAAAGAGGCAAGAAAAATAGTGACATCTAAGGAATCTTCATGGTTGAGAACTGATGAGTTTATCAGGAGGACGGTTTCCAACCCTACTTCCACCATTTACAGTTGGGTGACCTGGGGCCAGTCACTTAATCTTTCTGAATCTCAGTCTTCCTTGTTACAATGACCAAGTGAGAGGAACCACTAAGGGTATTCATCTCAGAAGAATTTCTAATCTTATGGGATAAACCTGTTTTCCCTCTCACACACATGTTTTTAGCACACACATGTAGTTCAACCCATTTTTCCCTAGATAAAAATTCTGGGAACTATGAAAGTTGATTTCTGGAGGTGGCTGATTTGAAATATCAGGTTTACTGGTAGAGTTCCTATCATCCTATCATGAGTTATCAACATTTATAAGGGCCTCTTGGACCTTAGGCTCTTTTTTGGGGAGGGGGAGGGGGAGCCGAGGACCAAACCCAGGGCCTTGTGCTTGCTAGGCAAGCGCTCTACCACTGAGCTAAATCCCCATCCCCGACCTTGGGCTCTTTAGAAGTCATAATCAGATAAGATTTGCTATCCTCTCCAACATCACTAGTGACTTCTTCAACCTCAGCAGCAGCAGCAGCAGCATCTTAAACATCCTCCTTATCTTCAGCAGCAACATCAGCTGGAGTCTCAGCACTAGCTCAGCATTCATCTACGGTACTGGACTGATAGGAAGGCTTGGCATCTCTGCAGAGCAGAGCATAAAACTGTGATGCCTGGTAGCAGACATGGCAGAAACTTTGAAAGTAAGAGGACTGAGCATTGGGTTTTCTGTTGGCAAGGGGAAGCACTCCCAGACATTAGGAAAAAAATCTCTACTCTTATTCTTCACATAGGCTGAATCCTTGTTAGCAGCCCTCGCTCACTTGACAATCTCAGGACGTTTTTGTCCCCACTTCCAAATGTGTCCCTTTATATTCGTCGAGAATGTGTGCAGTCGCAGGCTGGATCTTCCCAGACTAAAACGGTGCCAACAGCCTTAATTCTGGAGGCGACAGATTCTTAGTCTGCAAACCTGAACCTGTCCTCCCTACTACCCGCCCCCACCCTTCCCCTCTTCATTTCTCACTGAAACAGCTTTTGCTTCTATGGGGGGGGGGGGAGGTGGAGCACCCACACTGAGTAGCCCCTAAATTCAATAACAATGTTTTATTTTAACATTGCTGCCTGGAAGATTAAACCCAGGCAAGCACTCTACCACAGAGGTACATCCCCAGCCCTTGTGTTTTTTGTTTTGTTTTGGTTTGGTTTGTTTTGGTTTGCAACAGGGTCTCCTTACATAACTCACGATTGCCCTGAACTTGATATGTAGCCCAAGCTGACCTTAACCTACTACATCTTTCCTCCACAGCTGATCCAGAGTGCTGGAGTCACAGGCCGGTACCCCATACACAAACACACATGTAAACCACCCCACACCCATATTAGCATGCACACCAGCAGTAATGATCTTTTATTTTCGGTTGTTTTAATGAACAGAGTTTTTTCATACACTATATTTTGATCATTTTTATTCCCTCCCTCAACTCCTCTCAGATCCTATCCACCTCCCTACCCACCCAACTTTATGCTCTTTCTCTCTATATATAAAAAAAAAAAAAAAAAAAAAACTTGCAACAAGAAACACAAAAAAAAAAAAAAAAAAAACAAACAAGCTGTCTTGGTTAGGGTTACTATTGCTGTGACAAACACCATCACCAAAAGAAAGATGTGGAGAAAAGGCTTTATTTGGATTATACTTCCACATCACAGTCCATCATGAAGGAAGTCAGTCAGGACAGGAACTCAAACAGGGCAGCAACCTGGAGGCAGGAGCTGATGTAGAGGCCATGGAGGGGTGCTGCTTACTGGCTTACTCCCCATAGCTTGCTCAGCCCACCTTCTTATAGAACCCAGGACCACCAGCCCAGGGAAGGCCCCACCCACGAAGGGCTGGGCCCTCCCCATTGACCACTAGTAATAATATTTTAAATGACAAAGAAAATAAATATAGATACACAATTTAAAAAGATGTTTTAATGACTACAAAAATTGATAAGAAAGAATACTATTTTTAAAACTTTTAACTTTTGATAATTTTTTTCAGAGTCTTATTTTTATTCTTATTTTAAACATATTAATCACCCCAAGACTAGTCTGAGAGGACCTCATTGTAACCTTAGGGACAGGAACATTTACTCTAGACATCTTATTTCTATTATTCTTAGTTCTTAAATTGTGGTGCTTTTAAATTATTGGCTAACGGAGCTTTCAGTGCAGAGGGCCACACTTTCCTCCCCATGAGCCCATATCCCAGAAAGTAGACTGCCTCCATCTCCTGTAGAAGAACGGTCTTGTTAAATAAGAAACATAGAGCCAATGCAGAGATGAAAGGCCAAGAGGTCAGAGCTTACCCTTCACTGCTGCAGCTGTCCTCTTCAGCCAAGAGACCTACTTCCTGTCTGTTTGTCTGTTTTATAGACTTTCTATTCTGCCTTCTCATTGGTTGTAAACCCAACCACATGACCTCCTCGTCACTGCCTGTCTGTACAGACCTCCAGGTCTTCTATGGTTGGTATTGAGATTAAAGGCGTGTGTCTCCATGTTGGCTGTATCCTTGAACACACAGAGATCTGCCTAGCTCTGCCTCCCAAGAGCTGGGATTAAAGATGTGCACCACCACCACCCAGTTTCTGCTATGGCTTGCTATTAGCTCTGACCCCCAGGCAACTTTATTTATTAACATACTAATAAAATCACATTTCAGTACAATTAAAATATCACCATATTTCCCCTTTTCTATTTTAATAAAAAGAAAAAAGGAAAAAGGTTATAACTAACATAAGAAAAACTATATACAAAAATATAATAACTATATACCATATATACAAGTAATAAATACCTAAACAATGTCTAGTCCATTTGTATTTGACAAATTCAGAGAAAATAATTCCATTATCTATCCTATTTTGGTAAGTCCAAAATGTACCTAATTCACTTTCTCTCCTAACTAATCTTCAACTATAACTAACTAATCTTCAACTATAACTAACTAATCTTCAACTATAACTAACTAATCTTCAACTCCCTCAGAGACCCAAGAAGGAAATAATATTACCTAATAAAAAATAAAAACAGGAAGTGCATGCAAGCAGCTTCCCAAAAAAATGTGAATTGACAGAAACAGCCAGTTGCCTGGACAGTCACCTGCGGCTTCTCCGCAGTGTTGGGGCATCATCTTCAGCCTATAGGCTTAGCATATCTGACAGACTCATTTGTGAAGTAGGATGTACACAAGGTCAATAGTTTGACCTCGCGTTGGGTGAGAGCAGTCCATGTACCAGAAACACCTGAATTCCACTAGTGTCATGTCATGATTCAGGATTTTAAATTCTGGAAATTGTTGATGTTTTTTGAATTCAGCTGTCCATTCTTCTTGGCTATGTGTGTGTGTGGCTTCATCTCAGCATCCCGTTCTTCTCCATATCCTTCTATTAAATGCCAGTCTGCTATTGAGAGGTGTGAGCTTAGTTACTCTTCAAAAATAACTGTTTCAGTTGCCGTTCCACTGCACATCAGAAGCCATCGGCCCACTGCCTGTTCAGCTGCCTTCGAAGAAAAGGACACTGTACCTTTTCCGGATTGCGAAAGCCACTTCAGGGATGGTGCCATATGGTCCTGGCCTCAGAAGATGCCTTTTGATAAAGCCATAAGCACACTTGCTTTGGCAAGAATCAGTAGTCCTTTGTTTCGTGTCCTGTCTGTTCTGTTTGTCAGCAGTTGATTCGAGGATACTTTGTTGTCCAGTGGCTAACATTTGCCACAATGACAGTTAACTCCATATGCCGTTTCTTCAATGCCCATATTTTCTCTGAAGTAGATTGGTACTGCCAGGAGCCAACATGTCTCATAGTCATAACAAAAAGAGAAATTTTCTAAGTTATTAAAACATTTTAAATGCCATATTCTGTAGCTCTCTGAAGGGTTTGAAGATGACCTGTCTATCTAAAATATATCTGCTCAATCTTGAAAACATACCTAATATGACTACAAGTTCTATTGTAATATCTAACTACTAACTTTCATTTCTTTTTATCCTAATAGTTGGTAATAACATTCAAGGATCAGCAAATTGTATTACATTGCTAAATGAACGGTATAAGTGCAATATCTTGAACAAGATTAGAATTATATGTATGATATTTTCTAACAATATCAATTTCAATGTATATAATTTGTATACAATATAAAAAATCCAATCCAATGTAAAGTATCTAAAACTAGTAATTGTCTTTTTCTTTTTCTTTTCTTTTTTTTTTAAACAAGAATCTTAAATCTAATCCCCTTTGCTTAGCCCTTTTCCTAACCCTTGACAACAACTTGTAACCAACCTCCCTAAACAATGAAAATTATCCCAGACCCAAAACCCATTAAAAGACCAAAAAACCACCCGCCCTACACCACCTCTTTGGGAATGTGGGTGTCATATTCTTAAAATTGCTTCCTGCTGGGTATGGGCAAAGGTATCTTTATCCTGAAAAGAAAAATTTTAGGTTAATTGTCAAATTCTAGGAAAGGTAACTATATCCTTCGTTATCCAGTCTGTGTATAATGCCAAAGTTCAGGGTTTGTCTCAAGTTCTTATTCAAGTAGTCTCTGAGACTGGATCATCTCAGCTAGCCCTCTCAAAATTGCTCTGAGCACTTTGTAGTCCAAAGCTGATCTGTAGATGATGTTTGTCAGCTTAGTGATGTTATTATTGTCCATGTGGAATTGTTGTTATTGTGGGGCCCCATCTTCTTCCTGGAGACTTCAGTTGATGTTAGGCCTGGCCGTGATTTCCTGCAGAAAACTGATAAGAGACTCGAACACAAAGACATATATATGCAGCTAATTGAAGCCTTTTTTCTAGAATTAGTTAGTACTCCATATGACCATTCATATCTTAACAAAGTTTAAAATGTATGTATATCTGTATATATATATATATGTATTAATCTTGTAAATTTTGATATAAAATTCATTCTTTAAGAAAAGTTTAAAGAATCAGAATAGAATCAAAGAGTTGAGATTAGTAATAGAATAGTCCCTTAATTAATTTGGTTTTTCTCCTGTCCCATAGCAAAAGATGGCTCTTTTCTTCTGGCATGATACAGGGAGTTGGCATTTTCCTTTTAACAACAGTCTCCTGCGTTGGCCTCACTGATTCAGGAGAGGAGGCCAGTTTTTCAAGATTTCCCTGGTGCTGTTAGCACTTTGGATTTGTCCCTGAGAGAGGCTACACAAGGCTCAGAATATCAATTTAAATTCCTAAACTAAAAACCTGTAATAAAAATCTGGCTTTCAAGTACTTCCATAATAGCACACACAAGGCTCTGTTTTTACCAAATGTATTGTTAACCCTGAAAACAAACTTATGGGGGTAATTTTTTCTTCTTATTGATACATGAACTAGTGACACTTGCTTCTAGCCTAATCTACAACCTACTTAAAACCAAAGGTCTGGGGAGCACACCAAAAGGCCAAGACTAACGGATGTCAGCAAGTGAAGGCATTCACCAGATGCTGCAGCCAGAGGCACCCAACAACACTGCTCGTTCCAGCCCTCAATCACCCCATTTAGGATTTACAACAAACTGAGCAGAAAGCCATTACAGCACCTTCAGTATCAAGTCCTCCTTTGGGCTGTGAGCAGAGTTCAGCAACGGGCGGATGCACCATCTGCTCCAACTTCACATCATTCTTTTGTGGCTCTCCTGCCAATAAGAGGGAGTCCCGGATAGAGTGTCGACACGGAGAGGTCATTTGCTGTCATTGGGGAATATTAAAATCCCTATAGGTTTCCAACAACATATAGAAAAGGGACTTGCACTGTAATTAAGTGAAATAATAACAAACCATAATATAAGACATAAAATGAACAAACATTATGAATTATTCATACTTGGACAATTACAACCCATATGGCTTGTTAAACTCAATCTGCTACCTGTAGGGATATTGACTGCAAACTGTACAGCCAATGCTGCAGCTTCTCCCATCCCCCAAGGATATAATGACTTAATTTGGTGAATGAGAAAATGAGGTATCAATGGTAATATGCTCATGAGCTGGTATCTGTTTGAGTCTCCCATGTGGGATCCAAGGTGGGCCCTTCCACTCATGGCTCTGAGAACACCTGCATTCCCCCTTAAGAGACAGCAGTGCCTTCCGGAACAAACGCTCTCCTTCCCATCCCAATTCTGGTCTTTCTATTGTCTCTGTTTTGAGCTCTCTATGGCAGAATGCTAGAAAACTGTCCTTTCTGTGCACCTTTTCTGGGGCAGAGAAGGTGTTTGTCCCGTCTAATAGGACCCCACTGTCAAACAACAGCACCAGTTTACTAGAGAAGGAGAGCTTCGATGTTTGTGTTGTGAATCAGTGATGTGACTTGAAGGACCAGTGAGACCTCCATTACCAAGGCCACCGCTGATCTTCAGCGGATCCTCCAACTTAGCTGAACGTGAGTTTCCTCACCCGTAAAATGGGGAAATACCAAGATCTACCAGTGAGCAACTGTCTACTGAGTCCAATCAAACACACTCTAGGGCAGTGGTTCTCAACCTGTGGGTCAGGATCTCTTTGGGGTTGAACATCGTCTGATAGCATCCTGTATATCAGATATTTACATCACAATTCATAACAGTAGCAAAAATTACAGTTATGAAGTAGCAATGAATTAATTTTATGGTTGGGGGGGTCACCACAACGTGAGGGACTGTGTTAAAGGGTCCGTAGCGTTAGGGAGGTTAAGAATTCTCTAGGGAGAACCTAACCTAATGGGAGCCAGTGTTCATGAGATGGCGCTGAGTGCTCCTTCTGAACATATCCAAAGTTGAAAGTAAGGATTTCTGAGAATTCTCTTAACTTTGTGAGGGCTACCTACCTCCTACAGTGGAAGAATGCTAGAAAAATTAGAGAATGAAGCAGGCTCAGGCCTCACTTTAAAATCTGGTATATCCAGAAAAGGCCTAGAAAATTCCACTGAAGGCCTTTGGCTCTCCCTGCCCTGTGGACTCAGAAGCTGGGAAGAGCAGGGCAACCAGCTCAACTTCCCCAAGCGTGGTGGTTTGAATGAAAATGGCCACCACAGGTGTGGCCTTATTGGAGGAAGTGTGTCACTGGGGGCGGGCTTTGAGATTTCAGATGCTCCAGCCAGGCCCAGTGTCACTTTCTCTTCCTGCTGCCTGCAGATCCAGATGTAGAACTCTCAGCTACATCTCCAGCACCAAGTCTATGCCTCCATGCACCATGCCACCACACTTCCCACCATGATGATGATGGACTAAACCTCTGAACTGTAAGCCAGCCCCAATGAAATGTTTTCCTTTATTAGAGTTGCTGTGGTTATGGTGTCTCTTCACAGCAACAGAAACCCTAACTAGAACACCAGGTAAACTTTACAAGCCAGCAGCTAGGACAACTATGTGCTCCCTGACACTGAGGTGAGACTTATCCCTGCTACTAACTTCCTGGGCTGAGCAGTTCTAGCATTCATACACACCTTTATGTGCAAGCTCTGCCACTGAGTCGGCTGGATGGCCTGGACCAGGAGCCTGGACCTTCGGCCCCAAAGTAGCCTGAAGAATCGGCCTCTAGGAACAAGCTTTAATTAAGTAAGCATGATTTCACATTTCCCCAGAGAAAGAGCCCCGGGATTCATTTTCTTATAGACAGAGAAATTCCTGGGTTAGCTCCTTGGGTCAGCGTCAGTTACAACAACTACCTTGTTCTGTCTGCCTGCATGGTGCCTTGCTTCCCACCATGACGATAATGGACTGAACCTCTGAACTGTAAGTGAGTCACCCCAATTACATGTTTTCCTTGGTAAGAGTGGCCATGGTCATGGTATCTCTTCACAGCAATGGACACCCTAACTAAGACATCGGTCATGGTGTTTCATTGCAGCAATAGAAACCTTAACTGAGACAGTGACTTAAAGCAATGCAGTTGAGCTCTGGAGCTGCATTTCTCAAATGCATCTCAATAGTCTAAAATCAGGGTGTCAGCAAAGTGAGTTCCTTCTGCATACTTGAGAGCCCATTTCCTAACCTTTCCTACTTCTTCACTTCGGCCCTTGAATCTTTTCTGTTGCTGTGATAAAATATCATGACAGAAAGCAACTCAAGGAAGGGAGGCTTTTAACTCACAGTTCAAGATGCTGTCCGTCAAGGCAGCGGTACGAAGGCAGCAGACGCTTGGGGCAGTTCACATTAAGCTCTTGCAGTTAGAAGAGAGCAGTGCATGCGTACATGTTGCTGTTCAACTCTCTCTCTCTCTCTCTCTCTCTCTCTCTCTCTCTCTCTCTCTCTCCTTATATAGTCCAGGATCCCTTCCCCAGAGAATGGTCCCACCCAGGACTAGCATAGGTCTTTTTTTTTTTTAAAGATTTATTTATTTATTTATTATGTATACAGTACTCTGCCTGCACATATGACTACAGGCCAGAAGAGGGCACCAGATCTCATTCTAGATGGTTGTGAGCCACCACGTGGTTGCTGGGAATCGAACTCAGGACCTCTGGAAGAACAGCCAGTGCTCTTAACCTCTGAGCCATCTCTCCAGCCCTAGCATAGGTCTTACCACATCCATTAACATCATCAAGATAATCCCTGACAGGCTTGCTCAGAATCCCGTGCGAGTCTGGATTTTGTCAAGTTGACAGATGACACTAACCATCACAGCTCATGACTCCTTCCCTTCCTCGTGTTCACATCTGGCAATGTTGACTGAGCTGGCTCACGCTCTTCGTCACCTGCCTGCCTTCCACTTATAAGGACCTTTGTGGATACATGGGGGCCATCAAGACAGCCCAGGGTGCTCAAGACCAGCAAGAGGCAACATTAATTCCCTCTGCCAGAGGAGTCTGGGGAGTAGTGCACAGACATCTTCGGGAACCTTGAGTCTTCCAGCAGAATGGTCCTGTTAAGTAGGTGCTCACACACTCTGTGATCCAGACTCTCTACTCCTGTGCTAACTGTGACTCACCAGAACGTGTGCTCCTCCACGTTCCTCTGACCTCTGTTCCCCTTCCCTCTACTCCAGCGTCCTGGCTTCCTGCTCTTCCCTGACTGGCTTCAGTAAATCAAGCAGCCACTTCAGGAGGTGTATACTGGAGTGAGCATATCACAGATGAAAAAGAGAGAGGTGGGGGGTAAGGAAGCGAAAGAAGGGAAGGGAGGAGGGAGAGGAATCCAAAGAGAAGACAAGTCTGTGAAAATGTGCTCAGCGTCACAAATGACTTCATTTAAACCATGATACAAAACAATGGCTAAAATGAAAAAGAAACTACCAAGTGTTGGCAAGGACACGGATCTTCACACACTGTTGGTAGAGGGTGTAACTCCTTATAGCTACTTTAGAAAATTTCTTAGCAGCATTTGCTAAAGCTGAACAAATCCATACCCTGGGATCCAGGGATATCACATTATATCTTATTTGGTTTTTATAATCTCCATTTCTCATCAACTACAAGTGCCTGAAAGGAAGGCATACAGTTGAATCCTAGAATGGTAGCTAGCATACAGCAGGTGCTCAAAAAATATTTGCTATGAGTGAGTGAAGGCCTCTGTCAGATCAGCCACGCTTAGGTTCGTCCTCTGAGTTTGCCAATACGTGATATGGCTCACACACACAGACCAGGCCTCGCTCAAGATCTGAGTGACTGAGTGAGTGAAAAAATGGAGAAATTCTCAAGTGAACAGCCACAGTGAAGAGTGGACTACATTTCACAGGTGCTTTCCTCAGACCCCGGAGGCTCCCTCCAGCCGGGGTGGGGGTGGGGGTGGGGGTGGGGGTGGGGGTGGGTGTCTGGAGGACTTCAGTCGGTGCCTATGCTGGCCGTGTTCGCCCTGTGAGCAGACAGTCATTTTCATTTCCTTGCTCTTCTCGGGGCAGGGTTCTACACGTTCCGTGTCCCCACGTCCATTGCTCATCTTCAGGCCCCTTCTTCCAGATGCCAGATGCTCTTCTCTGTCTCTGGGGCCCACTGTCACCAGCACGTTCCTATGCCCCAATCCAGCCTTCTCTGCGAGATCAAGACACAGAAGTTTCTCCTTGCTCCTCTGACACTCCAGTTTGTGCAATACTCTGACACTTTGCCTCAAAAATAAAACTATCCCTGTGTCCTCTGCCTGTGCTATCCATCCCTAAGGTTCAA
Source organism: Peromyscus attwateri (assembly GCA_902168425.1). NCBI lineage: Eukaryota > Metazoa > Chordata > Mammalia > Rodentia > Cricetidae > Peromyscus > Peromyscus attwateri. The sequence goes on along the minus strand of CABHPP010000307.1, from coordinate 26,538 downwards.
GGGATGGCATCTTTCCAGCCTCCTCCCCTCTGACCTAACTTAACACAACCCAAATCCTGGTAACGTTAGGCAACAGCCATGGGTGTCTCCCATTGTTCCTCAATTAATCACCAACATAATCTATGAGATCAGTTCTATTTTTAACTCCACTTGGCAGAGGAGGAGAGGAAGGCATGGACAGACCAAAGACTTGTCTGAACTCACAGAGCTAGAATTTGAGGTCAAGTAAGCCTCGTACATATCCACTCCTGGCCATGCCACCCCACCAGACAGTAGTAACAATGGAGAAGAGAAGGAAATACCAGCTTGGTGTGCTGTGAGTATTAGGCTCTGTTCTGAGCACTTAGTAGCTAATGCCCAAGATCTGGTTTTGTGGGGTTTTGTTGTTGTTTGTGTTGAGACAGGATTTCATGATATAGCACAGACTGGCCTCAAACTCAAAATCCTCCTTCAGCCTCCCTAGTGCTGGGACTAGTATATGCCACCACATGCCATATTGCAGTCTTTTCAATAGAAGTAAAGAAACTAATGTGGAAAAAAGTTAAATATTGCCTGAGCTACAAAGTTCTTGAATGATGAAGTCAGCTTCCCAACACAAGCCTTCTGCCTCTGGGCCCCGGACTCACCACCTCTGTGGGAAGTAGCCTTTGCCTGTGGAGGGCCATGTGCCCAGGGAGGTGATGGGGTACACTGAGAATACTTGAACATCCTTGATTCCAGTTTGTAGCTGTAGTGTGGACTCCATCTGGGAGTCATGCTACACCAGGACATGCGCTATACAACAACTTACTCTTTTTCTCCACGTTGACAAGGTTATAGTCTTTGAGTCACCATGGTCTCTAAGATGGCTCTCTCTTCTACCTTTAAAAAAGAAAGGATTCATGCCAGAGTAGAGAGTGTGGTTCAAACTTGCAGAGAGTGAAAAAGAGAGGGACCTGTTTATGTCCCTGCTGGCACTCAGCCAAGTCCACATAACTCTTGCCAAGAGTGTGCCGAGGGGAAAGCAGTGTATTTCCAGTCTGAACACGTGGGTCTTCTTTCCAGTTCCCAAGGAGAGAGATTTACTTCCTGTTCACATCCCTGTACTCAGGAAGAGACCAGGGCCTATTTCCCCAGAGCTTCTGGGCCAGCAATCAGAGCACAGGCAGCCGCTGCTCCCACAGTTAACCCAGCTTTGGTGTCCCAGCCAAATCTTACTCCTCACAATCAGACTCATTTGAAGTTTGCTACAGGGTCATGGATAAGATAAGGGTTTTTAAATAAATGTGATGAAAGGTGGGGACAAAAGGTCACACCTGTCACCTGCTAAGAAGGCGATTGTCAACAAAGTGTATGAAGACAGATGCAGATAAACTCTCTGGCAAACATCCCAGAAACCAAAAGGCTCGTTGCCAGCAATTTCTCATGAAATGTCAATTCCTGGAATCACCAACACTATCAAATGACTTCTATGTGGTAAAACATAGTGAGCCTTTGTAAGGAGAAATACCAAGCCCTGGCTGCTCTGGAGAAGGCTATGAATGCGGGAACAGCTATGTAAGAGAGTTTGGGTACATGTGGGAGTTTGAATGTAATTGGCTCCCATAAGCTCACAGGGAGTGGCACTCATAGGAGGCGTGGCTTTGATGGAGTAGGTATGGCCTTGTCGGAGGAAGTATGTCAGTGTGGGGGTGGGCTTTGAAGTCTCATATATGCTCAAGCCACGCCCATGTCTCAGTGTACTTCCTGTTGCCTGCAGATCAAGATGTAGGACTCTCAGTTCCTTCTCCAGTATCATGTCTGCCTGCATACCGCCATGTCCCACCATGATGACAATGGACTAAACCTCTGAACTGCAAGCCACCCAATTAAATGATTTCCTTTATAAGAGTTGCTGTGGTCATGGTGTCTCTTCACAGCAATAGAAATCCTAACTAAGACAAAAACATAACATGGACACTGTGTGTTAGCATTTAGGCACGTGTACTGGCCTGTCCTTAGAGTCCTGACAGGATATGTCCTCAGCTGCAGCCACTAAGAACACCCCCTGTGCACATTTGCTATGTTTCCTTATAAAAGGCGGACCTTACCCACCTCCTGTCTCTTTCTCTTTCTCTTCCTTCGCTCTCCTCCCCCCCCAGGACTGGTCCTTCTCGCCCCTCCCCTCAATAGACCTCCCACATGTGTGGGCCTGTTGTATGGTTTGACTCCCTCCCGTCATTTTTAAAATACAACACTGTGATTAATGGATGAAGAAATGTTCTAATTTAAACATTCTTCAAAATAAAACATGAAATAATGGGGTTCTCTCTTAGTTAGGGTTTCTATTGCTTCAATGAAACACTATGACCAAAAAGCAAGTTGGGGAGGAAAGGGTTTCTTTGGCTTCCACTTCTACTTTGTAGTCCATCACTGAAGGAAGCCAGGACGGGAACTCAAGCAGAGCGCAGACCTGGAGTCGGGAGCTGATGCAGAAGTCATGGAGGGGTGCTGGCTTGCTCCTAATGGCTTGATTAGCCTGCTGTCTTATGGAACCCAGACCACCATCCCAGGCATGGTACCACTCACAATGGGCTGGGCCCTCCCCCATTGATCATTAATTAAGAAAATTCATTGTAGCCAGATCTTATGGAGACATTTTCTCAATTGTGGTTCCCTCCTTTCAGATGACTCTAGCTTGTGTTAAGCTGACGTAAACCACCCAGGGACAGGTGCTGTAGTCTGTTGTTTAATTTCTTTTTTTATTTTGTTACCCATGGAGCTCAGACAAGGTTCAAGGGGTCTTCATTCTTATGCCCAGCTTCCCACCTTAGCCGCCATGTCTGTCCTTTATGTGCATATGCCAAGGACGGCAAGTTGATGTGGTTTAATTATTATTTTTTTATGATTGAAAAATAAATAATTTTGAACATAATGGTGATGGAATAGAATTTTTCCTTCAAAACTTTTCAGAATAAACAAACCACACTGCACAGGTACTATAAATGGCCCT
>CABHPP010000307.1:0-23557 GCA_902168425.1 Peromyscus attwateri | reverse complement strand
TGGATTCTGAGCCAAAGGATGAGGGGGAGGCTTTTATTTTTATAATCACATTTACTTATTTGGGAGGGGGTGTGCATGAGTGACAGAGCAAATGTACAGAGGGCAGAGGACAGATTGTTTCAAGTACTGAGAGGGAAAGCACAGTGCTGCAGTGGAGGGTCTGTCTCTGACTGGACTCAGTGACGAGCCTCGGCATCACCGAACGTGGGTGACCCCTATATTTCCTGCCTCCTGATGTGATATAGCATGAAGAAAAATCAAATGTTGCACCACAATATGATAAAGCCTTCAGAATTAAAACATAAAAAACAGAGTATTAAACACCAGCTAAAACCAGAACCTGGGCCATCTGAAGATCAAAAGACTCTTTAAATGAACAGCATGAATTAAAAGCGAACGGATGAGAACAGCTGTAGGGGCGTGTGTGTGTGTGTGTGTGTGTGTGTGTGTATGTGTGTGTGTGTGTGTGTGTGTATGTTCCTTCATGTAGAAGTCAGAGGTTGACCTCAGATATTGTTTCTCAGGAGCCATCCACCTTTTTGTCTTAGGCAGAGGTTCCCACTGGCCTGGAGCTCTCCAATTAGGACAAGCTGGATGTTCAGTGAGCCTGGGATCCTCCTGTCTAACCACCCCTCCCCACCCCCACCCCCACCAGGATGACAAATGTGTACCACTGTGTTTGGCCTTTTTACATGAGTCCTGGGGACTGAACTCAGGGCCTCAAGCCTGTGTGCCCAGCCCTTTACCAACTCAGCTCTCTCCACCCTTGGAACGGCTCTGGATTTGGAGAGACTTAACAGGCATACAAGCAAAGGGGATTTGGGATTCCTATTGGAACAAAAGAACTACAAAAACTGGGAGGAGAATTTGGAAAGTTCAAGGTGGACCGGGCATTTTAAAGGACACTAAGGAATTATTACTGGGATGTGAGACAGTTTGAATATGAAATGCCCCCCACAGGCTCATGTGTTGAAGGTCTGGTCACCAGGTGGGAAACTACAGGTGGGGCCTGGCTGGAGGAAGTGGGTCTTCCCATATTCTTGGGAACTGTGCCTTATTCTTAATATCTCCTCCACCTCCTCCTCCTCCCCCTCCCCATCTACTATGAGGTGAGCACACCCACATTGTGGTCTGTCTCATCACAGGGCCAGAAGTTGACTCGGGCGTTTGTCACAGCGATGAGAAGCTTGGCTAGCATAGAAAATGCCTCAGTAGAGTAGAGTCCCACCTGAAGAATTCCAGGGCGAAGTCAATGTTTGAAATTCATTTTCAACTTTCAGCAAAAGACAAGACCGGCAAATTACACATAGCAAAATAAGAAGAAAAAAAAAAAACCAGCAACGTGATAAATACGTGAGGATTTGCCATATTTCACTCTTCTTGGGTGAATGTTTGAACTTTAAAAATGAAGAGTTTTTTAGATTGGACGAAATTCCACTTTGGTTTCTTGGCATTGAAGAATAAGTGATATTAGAGTAAAACCTTTAAAATCCCAGGAAAGCCTTCCTAGAGCCAACTCCATGCTGACCCTGAAACTTCACTTTCAAAGACTCTTTTCTCCTTTTGAAGTTTATTAGTAATATGAACACTACTAAAATGGAATTGTAAAATTTATAGATAGTCCTGGAATATATATTTTTTGTCTCTGAGTTTCTGTAAAGAATCACTGTCCTCTCTAGCTGACCAACTGATCGTCAGGAAAATGAAAAATGCACATTCACTGGGCCATTTAAAAAAAATCTAAAATCATATTCAATTCTCACCCCCCAAAAATGAGCTATAAGGTTCTCTGAGTGTTTAATGCTTCCCACATATCAAGGACTAAAAGTTATAAATAGGCCATGGTAACCTAAACATTTTTAACTGGCGATAAGAATAATGGGTCAGCTGGTTGATCAGTTACATTCTTATACTCTGTTTGAAAGGGTACGCATGGGAAGGGTTGCAAAAATCTTTACTTTATGAAATATGTATTCACTCTGTAATTCACCAGAGCAACAGCTCTGACTTCATCAGAGCCATGAACATTTGTTGTGGGGCTTAGCTATATGTAATTGCAAATAGACCTCTCTAGACCCAGGCAGTGGTGAATTGTTTTGATATTCACATTAAAAAGAAACTAGATCCAATAGGTGTGTTGGTACACACCTCTAATCCCAACATTCAAGAGGCAAAAGACTCAAGAGTTCAAAGTCATGAAAGTTAGAGGCCAGCCTGGGCTATACAGTGGCGTATACCTCAGAAGGCTAAGGCAGGATGATCATGAGTTGAAGGCTAGCCTGGGTTATATAATGAGGCCCTGCCTTAAACAAGAATTGCCCATTACCCATCATTTCCTAGTTTGCTTCCTGAAATTACAGTAAAAATGACTGATCCATATTCTATACAAACAGCACAAAGTCAGGAAGAGGGGTGTGATAGACTGTGTCTTTTGTACTGTTGGCAAGAAAATCTTTATACGAATAAAAGGGAAATAAGACTACGAAATAGGGGAATTGGCTACTTTACCAAATAGTTCTTAAGTCAATCCATGTGTGGTATCTGATAACCCAAGTATAATTAGTCTACTCTGCTACTGAATTGTCAAAGTTGCTACTGATGCTGGCTGTAGAAATCCACCACCTCCCACACAATGGTAGCCACTGAGGACCATAAGGCCAGAATCTCACTACCATCTGCTCAGGTTTGACACTAGGCTCTCAGAGGCGGAAATAATATAAACTCAACAATTCCTGTTTGATTATGATTCTTCTGGCACAAGTAACCAAGACGCACTCAAATAAACCAATGGTGAGAGAGAGGTATACCACAAAACATTAGATAGACCACTTGTTTATCTAACAAGTTAGATAACACTCTGACAGAAAATAGAGACAGGCCTCACAATGGATAGGCCAAGGGTAAGAGTCAAACACCTGTCCAGAACTCAGGTGGATCCTTTCCCTCTAAGCAGAACCTTCTCGGGGAGCAAGAACATATATATATATATTTTAAGCCAGGGTCTCACTGTGTAGCTTTGGCTGGCCTGGAGCTCACTGTGTAGACCAGGCTGGCCTTGAACTCAGATCTGCCTGCCTCTGCCTCCTGAATGTTGGGATTAAAAGTGTGTGCCACTGTACCCAGCCAGATTGTATGTCTTGATGCCACAGAATCTTCTGCCTGAAAGAGAACTTCCTCTGGACACCAAGCTAGCCTTGAACTCAGAGATCTGCCTTCAGAGTGCTGGAATTAAAGGTGTACACAACCACAGCCAGCCTGATATTCTTCTACACACAGAGCCAAGCGTGGCCACTCCCACAGCTTCTGACTTTGCACATCCTTAATTAAAGAGATTGCATGAACCAAGTAACTCTTTCAGGACTAGTTCCGAGTTCCCAAAGGAAGAGTGAAAGCAAAGAGAATAAGCCAGCTCGGGCTGGGGTCCGTTCCTCATCTAGTTGACTGCACCGGGGAATGTGCTGGAAGGAATCCAGACCTACCTCATGGGGTGAGTGTGACTCCTTACAGGAGGAGCTCGGGCCTGTCCAGGCAGCCCTACGTGTGTCTCAGTCATCCACTTCCCTCCCGTGCAAATAGTCAAATGTTGAAAGTAATGCTCTCTTAGGGTGTTGCAATAAATTTACAGTGAAACAAAAATACGAAATCAGCATAGAAAAAATTAGTAGTTTCTCTATTTATTAATAATGAACTTGTCATTTACAATAGCTTCAAAGGTGGCGGGGCTCCTGAGATGGTTCAGTGCCTAAAACACCCGCCTTGCCAGCCAGTCTTGTGAGCTCTGGACTTCAGACCCCAGAACCTACATAAAATGGGAGTGGCGGCACACCTGTGACTCCAGAGTTCAGGAGGCAGAAGCAGGGGCTCCCTGGAGTGTGCTGGCTAGCTAGACAATCGGTGAGTTTAGGGTTTGATTGAGAGAGCCTACATCGATGAATAAGGTGAATAGTAATTGAGGAAGGCATCTTATGTCAGTCTTTAGCCTCTCCATGCGCATGCACACACACACACACACACAGAGAGAGAGAGAGAGAGAGAGAGAGAGAGAGAGAGAGAGAGAGAGATGCACACAGGTCTCACACACACACACACATACACACACACATATACACACATACACACACACATAAAGAGAGAGAGATGCACACACACTCACATACACACACAATTAAAAATGAACATAAAGAAGACATTAAGAATTGTGAAGGACTTCTCCTATAGTTTCTTGTGTGTTTTTTAGGTAGAGTGGAAGACAAGCAACTCTGAAATTCTGATAGCCAATAGAACAGTTTAACCACAAGTCCACTCCCTCCCCTGAAAGATGATCTTCTGAACACAGATTTCTGACAGGAATCACTTCTTACCCTCTTTCGTTTCTGTGATTTGCTGACTAGAGCGTCCTGTATAATGGTGTCGACTGCTTCCCATCAGAGCTGCCCGCACGTGGCATCATGGTCTGTGGATAGTTCCCGCTCAGGGATGTAGAACGGAAACGACGGAGAATGAGCTGGAACATCGGGGCTGATAACAGTGATACAGAGTTTTCTGCCAGATGAACAGCACAGAATGTTGATGACCGGGGCCATCAAATCTACCCATTCCATGGGTTACAGGAAGCTGAAGCATCCTTCAGAAGACAGCTCCGCCCTGGCGTTAGATGCAGTGGCTTTTACTGAATCTACTCTCCTTCCAGCCAGGAGCATGTGGATAGATGGAGTGGTATAGAGTTTTATGTCCTTTGAAAATCCAGTGGGTGCCCAGGCCCTGTGGATTTGGAAGCTCCAAGAGAGAGGAGTGAAATGGTAATGTGGAGAGGGTTCAAGTCCATGAAACATCCCCATGTCTAATGACTTGACCCCGGGAGGGCATGGGTGATGTTAGGACTATTCTTTCTTGTGTACCACACACTGCCTTGCCTCAGTTCGTAGGCTATATACTTGGTATACCAGTTTCTTTCCAGGGTTTTATGGTGAGAGTCTTGGTACATGTGGAATCCTTTTATCTCTAGTAACCAACATCAGCCCCCACAGCTTCCTTACTCCATGGAAGACACAGACTTGGGCTTGAGAGGGGAGCTGGTTAAACTGGCAAAGGCCCATCCTTTCACTGTGCATATTCGACAGCCATTTGCATTTTTCTAATTTTGGATTCCTGCTTCAGTAGACACATAGGACATTCTTGAGAGTATCTTGGCAACCCGCGCCCATGTTCATGCCTGAAGGTGCCTAGCCCCAGGTTGACTAATCCCCTTGTCTAAATTACATGTTAGATGATCATGGGATTGGCTGATTGTATTCAGTTCAGGGCAACTACACAGGGCCTTTTAACATCTCCAGTTACACGAAGCATACGTCAGGATAAATGGACTGACTTTTGCTGCAAGCTTTTGGCTCTGCCTCCAGAGAGCATCTCAGCAAGAAAATAGAATGTGAGCTGAGTATGCGAGATGCTTTTCTCCCAGCTGGACTTGAAATAGAAGAAACAAGGAAGTTTAATGTGTCCTGCTCTCTGTGCTCGGGCACACTGGAATCTGCAAGACAAGGAAGGGAGCCTAGAGGAAAGACGCGCACTAATAAAACTTTCTCCGTGGCCTTGGAATGTGGTTTCAGATCTAGCCACATAAGTAGGTCTCCATCCGTTCTTCAGTTCCCTCTCTAAGGAAGGGAGCAGCCTGGATAACAGATATGAAATGCAAATATCAGTGAATGGATTGAGGTTGCCTATTTCTCTAAGGAAGAATCAGGCAGCATTTGGGGCTCCCTCCACTCCAGGTCTGTGCGTCCAATAAATTACATCAGAACTGAGAGACTGGCAAGAATTCAAGCAAAGACTGTGGCATCTCTGGTGACTGGCAGAACTGACAACCTAGACCAGGGCTGGAGAGTGGAGATGCCACCCCGTGAGGAAAACAGCAGTTCCCTATAAGCAACTCATCATTAGCAGAAGTGTCTGCACGGTGAGACTCAGCCAGTGGCCTAAGCTAGAGAAGACCAGCAGTGCCTGGCACCACAGAGAATCTCTGTTGCCCCAGGGGTCTCAGCCACTAGGTGACCTATTTTAACCCTGGTTTAAATATAGCCCTACGTGGATTGATTCCTTTTGCAGTTCCAGCCTTTGTGGATGCTAGACCTCTAGAGTTGTAACTCTTCGAGTCCTGGCAACACCAAGCTGGGACCCCAGTGCAGTCAAACTCAGATGAGCCTTCTCCTTGCAGTCAGAGCTGTGGACTTCACAGAAGCAGCTGTGATCATCACCAACTTAAAGCCCTTAGCAAAGGCCAGCAAGACTGACAACTCTCTGGGCCACTGTCCTAACAGACAGCTGGCCGAATGCTCACATCTCTGAGGGCCGGCAAGCAGCAATGCACTTGAACTGGATGGCCCTCACCAACCATAAAGATGTGGACAGCACAGGTTAGACCCAGAAGAATCATTAAACACCTACACGACTTGATGGTTCTCCGACTTCCCAGTCTGAGCCTGGGAGTGGATTGGGTAATGTCATGGCTGAAGAATTTTAATGGTGGAAGAGAAAGAAAATAACAGCAGATAAAAGAGTGAAAACACAACAAAGGGAGGACGTTAGGAAGAGAAAGGCCGAAGACACCAAAGCTGCCTTTAACTCACTGTGAAACCCAGAGAGCTCAGTTCACCAGCAGGAACTGCCTTTCCCCACACTCTGGACCTTTCTGTTGGTCATGCGCTAAGTCCTCCAGAGTGCCCCTTCTTACCCCTGAGTCAAGGCTGCTTTGGAATTGACTTGCAATATACCTAGAGAAAATACCCTAGAGAAAAACCAAATTCTTCAGAATGAGGCACACAGGTTACACACCTATTATACCAACCCCCGTACCCCACTCCCAAGCTATGGGGATTTAATGAAAGCCCACATCTCCTCAAAGTATATTACTGTTGTCCAGTTTCTGTGCATGTTAAACCTACTCTCAGAAATACAAGAGTATCAAAAAGGATGTGTACAGTGATGATGTCTAGGACCATGTGGTGGACCCGCTGCACTTTCATAGCTCAGTGACCCTATCAGAACAGGGCACACACTGTCCATGATGCTTGCTTCCATTGTAGGGAATCCTGCTGTCTCTCCAGTACCCCAACCCCATGAGACTGAGGCCCTGACTAAAGACTCTGGACATTAGCTCAGTAAGACCCCTTTTACCAATCCCAGGCAGCAACAGCTTAGGCAGCTGCCAGAGAAACAGCACCACATCTATAATGTGACTTAGGAGCCTTCAAAGATACCACCAAGAAATTAAGGACCTGTGGCTCTCCACCCCAACCTCAAAGCCATGTGTGTGGTATGGTGGTGCAGTAATAAGGTCTGGTTTAGTTGATTAAATAATCCCACAGGGGCTGTGCTCTTGAAAGCCTGTCTAACTGACTTCACGTCATTGCATGAAACCAAAGGAACATGGGAAAAACAAACTCTGCAGGGAAAGAACGCCCAAGGAAAGGATGGGAGGAAGAAAGAAGATGAGGAAAGATGGGGGGAGGGGCAAAAAGGCTCTGAGGATCACAAACAGGTCCTCTTGTCCGTCTCTGTTTAGGCAAAGAAGCTAATATCATTTCTGCACATCATATCCAACCACATCTATTCAAAGGATAGATAATCTCTGGTGGCTACAAAAACCCCATGGAGGAGCAATCAACTCCAAATACCTCACTCAACTCCTGGTACTTACGCTAAGCTAGGCAGGCTTAGTAGGTAAGTAACCAGCATTGTGCTATGTTTCTTGGGGGCTTGGAGCCCTGGTTCTGGCTATCTTAGGGGGTATTTCTATACTGTTAGTACATTTCCAAGTACAGTTTGGCCCAAGCGTCTTACTTAAGCTTTCCACACTGTCCCATGGGTTAAAGAGCAGCCACAATCAATCACAGCGATTCCAGAGCATAAGTGACCTGGTTCTTAAAATCAAACATGCCTCCTTCGTATCAAACTACTGTCATTATTTTATTTTAAGATTCCATTTTTGTAGATTAAACACTGTCTATCTGGCAATTAGGGGTACATTTTTGTGTTCTAAGAAAAACAAAAACAAAAAAAACGAATGTCTCTAAGAGGGTCATTTTTGCTCTTTCGTTTTTTTTCACAGAATTGGACTAAATCATGGCAATTAGTGTAACGGAAATGTTTACAGCAATCTCTGATGGCAGTTTCGCTAATGTAATGATTTAGCTCAAGCCCAGTAAAACATGAGCCTGTATCATTAGGATGAATCGGAATCAAGAGCAAAGCAACTTTGTGCTTACAGTAATTCAACATACATCATCTCATCAGCAAAGGCAGCTATAAAATTAAGGATATACAATTAGTCAATCAGACGGTTCCTGAATTAATTAATTAAGCAAGGAAAATTAGCAAGCAAGGACAGGACCACATCCAACAGCATGCTTCCCTTTCTCAGAGCAACCCTTTCCATTAATTTTGATCCAGTTAGCCCACACACCATAGGGTTCCATCTCCACCAGGTAGAGTTAGAGATCAGACACTTCCAAACCAGCCTCTGCCCTGGTGATCAGTGAGCACACTTGGTCCCTTGGCTGCATTTCCACCTCTAAGAAGGTTTTGCTTTCTTCTCTGCTTGGCAGAGCTGTGTCATGAACAACTCCTCAAGGGTTCAGACAAGTCCTATGCCACAACCACGCGAAAACCAGCCTCAGTGTATTCACCATTAGAAAACCTGGTGGACACAGGCCTTAGGTTTCAGTATGAGAGATCTGAATAGACGTCATTTTCAGATCCAGTCTGGAACTAAAGAAGAACATTTTATAATGATAAAAGAAGTGCATCATGGTGTACCTAACTGAGTTTTACAAACAAGGGAGCAAAAGTCAACAATTAATGAAGGAAATCGACAATGGCACAATCATTGTTAGGGCATTTGATTGTATCCAGCTGCTAAAGATCACGCCGCAGAGAATGATTCCTGACATATGAAAATTTGATACTATATTGTGGAAAACTAATCACAAAGTGATATCCCGATTAAAGTATGATCCCAATTTTTAAAAGCATTTATATTGAGTTATATATGTGCAAATGAAAAGTCATTAATAGTGATTATCTCTGCGTGACATATATGGATAATTTTTACCATCTTCTTTGTATTTTCCTGTGTTTCCAATTTTCCTTATGGAGATGCATATTATTTTTATAATCACTCAAAACAATATATAATCCCCATTTTTAAGTAGCAATTTTACTGACCTAAAAGTATGTATTATTGTTTTGACCATAGAAAACAAATCAGAAACAAGTACTCACTGCTAAATGAGCCCATGAATAAGTCACAAGAAACAGCTTTTCAATTCCTCTAATTCAATCAGCAAGAATCCTTCTTCAACTAGTACAGTTTCCCAAAGGACATCTATATTTCCTCAGAAAGACAGAACAATGTATACATTCATTTATTGTCCAGGAGTTCGGATCCACGGGAGGCATCAGGTTCCGGGAAATTTACACACGGCAGTTACATGCTATAGCGAAGAGGTGTTGGCAGGGAGTCAGGAGACCTGGTTCCCTCCTGGGCACGTGCCTCGGGCCACCAAGACAGCACCTTCCACCAGGACTTTAGTACCAGAGCTGGCAGCAGAGTTTGAGGACTGAGTGAACAGTATGTCTCTGGTGATGAGCTGGGTAAAAGTAGATTTAAAAAAATCTCCTGGCCAGACCCAAAACCCTGGGAGGACCAAATTTAATTTTAAAAAAGGGGGGCGGGGGAATGGAAGGAAATTAGCTGAATTCCCGAGTCCTTGATAGGGAATTACTGGGGGCGGGGGGGGGGGGGGGGGGGGGGGGGGGGGGGCACAGTGCAGGAATTGTCCCGATTCCGGAGCTGGCACTTAGTTCATCTGAGCTCTAAATGCAGACAGGTGACTCCAGCGCCTGCTCTCTCACACTGCCCGACTCCTCACTGAGAAATGGGGAAGTGAAATCAGCCATCCCCGCGTTCTAGACTGCCAGAACACCATATAAAATGCTGGAGGCTACAGGGACCTCTGTGGAGTCACCCTCTCAGCATCCTGAATGTCAGTATCAAAGAAGAAAACAGGACTAAGCACTATCTCCTGTTAACTGTTTGTAAAGAGAGGAAAGGGGAGGAAAGGGCTGGAGAAGGAGACCCAGGCAGTGTGAGAATGTACACAACTGACGCACTTAGAGTCATGGTTGAAGGGTGTCATCATAGAACAGAGAGATCCCCAATTTGCACATCAGGAGCCTCAGCCGTTGTCTTGGTCCCCTACAGTTGTGCCGCATGACAGCCTGGCACATAGACGAATACACTGAAATACTGCAGGATAGCTCCATGGAATACTTCTCCAGTACTTGCTTCCTGTAGAAGTGTGGGACATGCCGAAGCAAAGTCAAGAAGAATGAATAGAGAGTGATTAGCAAGGGCCTGCTGAGGGCAGGGTCTGCCTTTGTCCAAACTCACTACAGCCCACCGTCCTGGAAACATCAAAGGAAGTCCAAAGGAGACAGGAGGTCTTTGCATTGAGGGTCAAGGCCAGGACAACCATTTTCAGGCCCTGCACTGATGTTCCCAACCAACGAGCCATACAACTGGAGAACCATGGGATCTCTGTCTTGTCTCAGTTAAAGAAAACCACCTTCCCCTAAGGCACAACCTGCTCCAGGATCCTGTGCAGCTGCCTGCCTTTTAAGACTTTAAAAGAAAATTGGCTTTGTTTCTCAGTTTTGTAACTTTCTAGACTAATTAATCATATAAATTTATATTTTCCTTGATTTTTAAAATGAATTATTTTTTCATCTTTATCTGGATATAATTGACAAATACAAACAGTATATTTTTAAGGTGTGCAACCTGATGTGTTGAAAAATATATATAAATTTAGAAATGACGGACACAATCAAGATAGCTAACACATCTGTTTGTGTATGAGTGAGAACAGTTAAGATCTGCCAAATGTGCAACACTGTATGGTTATGAATCCCAGACTCCACACTACACCTCCAGAACTTACTCCTCAGGCATAACTGAAGATTAATATTGGGCCAGTGTCTTCCCTTTGGAGCACTCTCAACCCTTGGCAACCATTGTTTCTTTCTGTGTCTCTGTGAGTTCAACCATTTTTTATTCCACATTAGTGAGGTCATTCGGGATTTGTCTCTTTGTGTCTGGCTTACTTCAGTTCATTCAGCGCTCTCTGGTTCACATATGACATCACAAAGGCAGGATCTCCCTCTTCTTTAAAAGAAGTTTTTGTTTACTTAGATGACTGGCCCTCATGGACGTTTGTGCCCCAGGAGCATGCAGTACCTGCAGAGAGCAGAAGAGGGCAGCAGATCCACTTGAACTGGAGTTACAAATGTTTGTAAGTCACCGTGTGGGTACTCGGAACCAAAACTAGATCCTCTGTAAGACCAGAAAGCACTCTTCACCTCTGAGCCATCATTTCAGCCCCCTGGATTCCCTTCTTTTTAAAGATTACTTAATATTCCGTCAAGCACCCACATCGTATTTTCTTTCTCCATTTACCTTTTGATGGACATTTAGATTGTGCTTATAGCCACACCTTTACTCTCTATTAATAGTGTTGCAATGAACACAGGGGTGTAGCTCTATCTTGAATATAATTATTTCATTTCTCTCAATATATATACCCAGAAGTGGCATTGATGGGTCGTTTAGTAATTGTGTTATTAATGTTTTGTGGAATCTCCTTACCGCTTTCCTGAATGATGTGTAAGTTTGCATTCTCATCAACAATGTATTGCAGAACCCTTTTCTCCACATCCTTGCCCACATTTCTGTAACAGTCATTCTGAACAGTAGGAGGTGGCATCTCGTTATGGCTTTGATTTGCATTTCCCTGGTAATCACTGATTGCCCTCCTTTGCTGTTTATTGCTGTAACAAACATCCTAACCAAAAGCAACTTGGAGAGAAGGAGGTTTGTTTGGCTTACACTTATGTCGCAGTCACAGTTTGTCATTGAGGAAAGTCAGAGTAGGAACTCCAGCAGGAACCTGGAGGCAGGAACTCAAGCAGAGACCATGGAGTGACTGCTGCTCCTTGGGTTGTTCCCCGGTTCCTGTTCAGCTACCACTTTTTTTTTTTTTTTTTTTTTTTTTGGTTTGGTTTTTCGAGACAGGGTTTCTCTGTGTATCTTTGCACCTTTCCTGGGACTCACTTGGTAGCCCAGGCTGGCCTCAACTCACAGAGATCTGCCTGGCTCTGCCTCCCGAGTGCTGGGATTAAAGGCGTGCACCACCAACGCCCGGCTCAGCTACCTTTCTTATTCATCCCAGATCACCCATCCAGAACTGACACCACTCACAGTGGGCTGGGCCCTCTCACATCAATCATTTATGAAGACAATTCCCCTGTAGACTTGCCTGCTGGCCAGTCTGATGAGAGCATTTTCTCAGTTGAAGTTGCCCTTCCCAGATGACTCTACCTTGTGTCAAACTGACATAAACCAACCAGCACAGTGATGCTGAACACCTTTCATTTATCTGTTGGCTATTTGAGTATCTTATTTTGAGGCATATATATTAGGTTCTGTGAATTTGTATCTATTTATTGTGATGGCCTCATATACAGTTGGCAAGTGCTCTCCAACTGCATCTCTAGCCTATGACCACTTTTAAGTGGGTTGTTTGTTATGCTTTGCTATTGAGTCACTGGAGGTCCTTACATTCAGGCTCCTTATTGAATTTGACTACTAATCTGTGAATTGAAGTTCCCAGACCAAAAAAAAAGTCATATCCATGTTAAACCCTTGGCAAGGCCGGTTGACTGACTGCAACTTTAATGATTGAGGGAGAGTCTGAACATAGCAGATCCAGAGCCAAATTATCTGGGCTATCTTAGTCCTTTAAATAGTCACTTATTGTCCACCCCTGTGTGTGACCCAACATTCTTGAGACTGTTAGGTAAATCCTATGGAATGCATAAACCCAACCCAAGACTCCTCTACTCAAAGGCTGAGACTGTCATCAGGCAGCATCTGAGGCCTATAGGGGAGATTCTCCCTACTCCGCTGCATCTACCTATCTGATATTTCCACTGACGTGCTTGGTAAATACCTTAGTTCTTAATGATTTGATTCTGTTCCTATTTAAAACAAGTGTTCATGAAACTGCTCACAGGTTGGAGCATGGTAGGTGGAGTAGCTACCTCTGTGTCCTTTCAGGGTGGTAACTCATATTTTGCTCTACAAATAAACTATCTCTTATTTGCTTTGAGTTGATAGTTCTGGCTTTTGCATCAACAAACCATTATGAGATGTAACAGTTTGCAAACATCTTCTCCACGTCACCTTTTCATTTTATTGATTGTTTCCTTTCCTGATGAAAAGGTCCTTAATTTGATACAGTCCCACTTACCTGATTTTTCTTTTATTGAAAATTACGCTGTACTTACTATACCAAATAACACATAATGATGCCAAAATTATGGTGTCTTCTGTAACTATTAGTCCCATCCCTTCCTACCATCGCCAAAGTTCCAGTTTTCTTTCTTCCCTAAGGG
This sequence comes from Peromyscus attwateri, assembly GCA_902168425.1. NCBI lineage: Eukaryota > Metazoa > Chordata > Mammalia > Rodentia > Cricetidae > Peromyscus > Peromyscus attwateri. Next base: position 10,048 of record CABHPP010000307.1, on the reverse strand, counting down.
CAAACTTTATAGTCAATCTACTATATATCTTTTATAATATAGTTAATAGATATTTATGTACCCATAGATACATAACTATATTAACTATATCGTGATGTATTTTCCACAAATGGTATCCCACTATACATACTGACCTTTAACCTGTTTTATTCACTTACAAATCTAACTTGGAAGGGTGTGTGTGTGTGTGTGTGTGTGTGTGTGTGTGTGTGTGTGTGCGCGCTTATGCATGCACATGTGTTTGTTCAGGCAAATGTGTGAAGGTCAGAGGACAACTCTGTAGAGTCAGTTTCCTCCTCCCACCCGTCCGTGGCTTCCAGGGACCAGCCTCAGCTCATCAGACTTGTGTAACACACACTTTCACCTGACAAGCCTCTGGCTGACCCACTGGAAGTCTTTCAATGGCAGTACGTACGGCGTTTGTGTGTGTGGTGAATCCAGGCTCCTGTTCATGCTACGCACGTGCTGTACCACCAAGCTACAGCCTCAGCTAGCCCATTCCTCTGACTGCTGCCTAATTCAAGCTACCGTCGAGCCTGCAGCATCACACACAGCTTGTTTATCACTACCCTACTGCTTCCTTCTGCTGCTGCTCCTGCTGCCCTCCCACCGCCGCCGCCATCACCATAATAGTACAGCAGTAATGAACCTTGCATGTAAAACTTTTGGAACCTATCCAAATCTTTCTTCGGAACAAATGCCTGTAAGTGGAATTGCTATAAATTAAAACAGCTTGAGCAAAATTATATTCCCCAAGGCCTCACCAATTCACACCTTCACCAATTAGAGCGGGCCATGCCTATTTCCGCACTCTTCACCGCCACCAGACATCCGCGGTTCTCCAGTAAAGCCAGTAGATAATAATAATAGCACTTTACTAGTGTGAGTCTCACTGTTTTGAATACCAGCGAATTTGAAGGATGCTTTTAAACGTATGTTTCCTTTGTTGTCCTTAGTTTCCAATCATAACAGCTTTGTTTTTTCTCTCCTGACTTTAACTTCCATCCAAAACATGTACTAAATCTCCTTTTCTTCACTTTTAGAACTCCATATTCTCTTCCACTGATCTATGAACGTGCTGGAACTGATCTTACCTACTAAAGTCTCAATGTCTGTTTGATAACTAGCACCACCTAAGCCAGCTGAACACGACAGTCCTTCCCTGACTCCTCCCAGGTGATTGCTACCTACGCCAGGCTGCCCTGTGGGCCTGTCTGTGGGGACTCATCTTAAACACGTCAACTGATGTGGGATGACTCACCCTGAAGGTGGACAGCACCATTCCCTGGGCAGAGGACCCTGAACCGTTGATGAATATAGAGATTGCGCTGAGCACAAGCGAGCAATCACACATCTGTTTCTCTCTGCTCCAGCCTGTAGGTGGGATGTGGCGAGCAGGCTTCAGTTCCAGCTGCCTTGACTTCCCCTCAGCAATGGACTATGGTCTGGAACTGTGAACCAAAACAAACCCATTCTCCTTTAAGTTGTCTTTGGTCAGGATATTTATCACAGCAAAAGAGGAGAAACTAAGACAGTTACATTGGCTGTTCTGTACATTCTGTTTTCCAGAAAAAAAAATTGAGTTCACTTCACACACACACACACACACACACACACACACACACACAGAGAGAGAGAGAGAGAGAGAGAGAGAGAGAGAGAGAGAGTTTTGTTCAATGGTTGAGTTTCATAGTTCGTTTAATACAGATTTTACATAGTCTTTACGTTTCTTTCTAAATTTTGTTTGCTTGTGTTTTTGTTTTTTAGCTGAAAGAATCTGTTCAAGCCATGCCTGAAGTCAGCTCACTGTACTGCCATCTACAGTCTTTAACCACAGTACAAGTGAAATTCTCGTACAGATTTTCATAACTCATTCAGCTCCGTTCCTGTTTCTTGACTCTAGATGGTGAAGTGAACTTGCTGTAGAGGCCGACAGCGGAACGATCATCCATGAGGACAGGACCGCAGTCTCTTGCCTATGGAGAGTGGAAGGCAGATCGAACAGGAAATTTCCAATTTGTAAACCTCTTCTGGGCTCTCTACTCTAGTCAACCAAACAGCAGTCTTTGGGGCTATTTCATAGACAAGTGTGCTATATACAATTTCATTTGAAAGAAAACTCCCCTGATTTGGAGTTGGGTTTGAAAATCACTGTTGGGGGACACTCTGGAGACAGCTGGCCATTTGTTCAGGGATAGAACCAACTCAAGGCTGCTTACTAAAGGACCTGCTGGCTGGGTCCAGTGGGGCCCACTCCTTGTAAAGATGTATGTCCTACAACCTAGTCTGCTGCTAAAATGGGCTCTGCCCACTGCCAACTATTCTCTTAGCTGCCAAACCCTAAAGGTCCCTCTCTTCATTCATATTCAGCACAGCGCTTTGGCATTCTGAGTCTTCATCAGTCTGGCTTTCTATCAAGGCCTATTCAATCTAACGGTTAACAATAGCAAAAGAGACCATCAGAGGACTCTACAGGCTACACTTTTGTGGAGGGCACTCAAGTCCCTTTCCTTAGTTGGGATTGGACAGACAAAAGATTTAGCTCTGAGAGGAATTATTTTCACCCAACTAAATGATATGTTCTGGTTTTGCCTGAAGGACATTCCAAGAAAGACTTGTGAATGAATTAATTAATCAATAAATAGATGGACAATCTAATTTAAAGTGAATGACCTTTCAAAGAAGGACGCAATAATTTTGTCAGTGTGGGATGCTTTATTTAAAAGCCTTGGAGAGACTGGGCGTGGGGCTAGGGGGACAGCTCTGTGTTTGGTTAAATTCTTGCCATGCCAGTGTGAGGACAAGAGCCTGGATCCCCATAGCCCACAAGAAGTTGGACAAGGACAGCAACTGCCTGCAAATCCCAGCACTTGGGAGACAGAGACAGGGCATGCCCCGGGCAGCCTGCACTAACTGAAAGGGGTGACTCTGGGGTTTAGTGAGATACTTTGACTCAAAGAAAAGAGAAAGAGAAAGAATGGGAGATGGGGAGGAGAGAACAGTCTCTTCAGCAACACAGAAACGTTGTCTTTAGGAACTCTGCATATACTATGTGTTTGAATAAAATTTCTCTTTAAATATCCTAAAAATGGAACCATTGGCTGGGGGCTTATTTTCTAGGCCTCCCTGTGGGTTTGAAAGGCTCCTCTCTCCATGTTCTCGTAGGAAGGAGAACTATGTAACAGTGTGTGGGTTTCAGGTGCTCTCACCACAGCCATTAGGAAATGGTAGGATGCAGGAGAAACATCGCTTTATTTGTAATGCTCTCTGGGCATTACATCAAGGCTGATTCAATGTTCTGTTTGTTTTGTTGTTGTTGTCTATATGTATAGGTATTTTCCCTTCCTGTACATCTGTGCATCACTTGAATACCTAGTACCCAAAGAGACCAGAAGAGGGCATCAGATGCCCTGGAACTAGAGTTGCAGACAGTGAGACCTGTCTTGTGAGTGCTAGGCATCAAACCCAAGTCCTCTAGAAGTCATACAGCCCACGCTCCTGACCACTGAGACATTGCTTTATCCCGATGATATATGGGGGTTTTCTTTCCCTTTTTTGTTTTGTTTTGTTTTGTTTTGTTTTGTTTTGTTTTGTTTTGTTCTGTTTTGTTTTGAGACAGGGTTTCTCTGTGTAGCTTTGAAGCCTGTCCTGGAACTCACTCCATAGACCAGGCTAATGATATATGGTTTTTTGTTTGTTTGTTCGTTTGTTTGTTTGTTTTTGTTTGGTTGGTTTTGGGAGACAGGGTTTCTCTGTGTAATTCTGGTGCCTGTCCTGGATCTCGCTCTGTAGACCAGGCTGGCCTAGAACTCACAGAGATCTATCTGCCTGGCTCTGCCTCCCGAGTGCTGGGATTAAAGGCGTGCACTAACGCCGCTCAGCTGATATATGTTTTTAATAATTATTATTTTAGCATTTTTACCAAGCTACAAAATACTTTTTTTTTTAGAGCAAGGTAAATGTTTTATAAAGATCGTATTGTACTTTCCATTTATTTAGAAGAACTAATACCTAAATCTAACTATATATCACACACACACATACACATGCACACACAGAGACACATGCATGCTCACACACATACACACACACAATCTTGGCATCTTTAGGTAAGCCTAGAACCCATTAGAGGAAACATAATGCGCTATATCTCTGTGTTGTGGAATATTAGTTTAAGATGTGTTACATTCGTTTATGCTATGGAATATTTGTTTAATGATGCAAAGATGTGTTGTATTCTTTTATGTTGCATTTGTTTAAACTCTGTGACGCTGTGTTACTTTGTCTATCTAAAACATCTGATTGGTCTAATAAAGAGCCAAAAGGCCAATAGCTACTCAGGAGAGGGACAGGTGGGGCTGCCAGACAGAAGGAATAAATTAGAAGAAGAGAGAAAAGGAGGAGAGGAGGAGGCCAGGGGCCAGCCACACAGCTACACAGCCACACAGCCAGCCACAGATTAAGAAGGAAAGAAAGGTATATAGACTAGAGAAAGGTAAAAGCCCAGAGGCAAAAGATAGATGGGATAATTTAAGTTAAGAAAAGCTGGCTAGAGCCAGACAGTGGTGGCACACACCTGTAATCCCAGCACTCCAGAGGCAGAGGCAGGCGGATCTTGGAGTTTGAGGCCAGCCTGGTCTACAGCTTGGGTTCCAGGACAGCCAAGAATACACAGAGAAACCCTGTCTCCAAAATAAACCAAAACCAAAACCAAAAATAAACAAAAAGACAAGCAAGCAAACAACCAAAAACAAACAAACAAACAAACAAACAAAAACAGCTGAGCCATTCACAACACACAAAACCGCAGATACTACTGAGAGTCCCGAAGAAGCTTCTCTCTGCTTCCTGCGCGCCAAGGAGTCATGGAGTCTTTTCCCCACTTCCTGTTCCTTCTGCCCCCTGCATATGGATGAAAATGTGACCACCAGCATCCTGCTCCTTCGCTATGCTTTCCCTGACACGGTGTGACATAGTCTCTATCCTTGATGGACCCTGTCCCTCTGGAACTAAAAGTCGAAACAAGCCCTTCCTTCTGCTGCCTCTGGGAGAGTGTTTTTTATCACCAGCAGCACCAGAAAACGCCTGTATTCCCACTTTGGCTTTGCTATTCTATCCCTAGTGAGACTTCAAAAGTGAAAACAGTGACTTGAGTCCTTTCATCCCCACAGCATAAAGTGGAAGCCCTCCACGTGCACGGGAAAGCTTGCCTGGGCCTCTCAATAGAGGTAAGACTGCTGGACCGCTTCCATACTTTGAGGCCCTCAATATATTGAAAGGCAAATACATGCCGGAGCAGGGTTACAAAAACAACAGAATTCTTTTCAATGTTCTTGGCAGTGTCTCCCTGTGACTACAGGTAGCCTCATTTGAGGCTAATGTCAAAATGTAAATTTCAAGACTCTTCATAAATGTGAGCCCAGGACCAAAAGGTCTTCTGGGCACACCCTGTGATAAGCTCCTGTTAATCCCAAATCCACTCGCCCTGATTGACTTGTGGCCACGTTGTTGAAAGTGCTTGCTGTTGTTCCAGCAAGGCATTTACTGCACAGAGTAGCTAATAAGCACTAATTATATTCAAAAGAACTTCAGCCACTGAATGTCTCTGAGGCAACAACAAAAATTGCCGTTCTACCTGATGAAGTTACCCTCCACCACAAACCCATCTGATGATGGACTGTGGTTGTCACAGGAGACACAATAAAGATAATATGATGATTCAACTCCAGAACATGGTACAGACGATATTACCGGGGAAACCACAGGGGTATGACCACACACACTATGCCAACCTGAGTCCCCAGGGAGGTGTCATTAGGTCGGCCTGTGCCGAAGTGGGTTTGGCACTTACAGCTCCATGAGGCAAATTGCTATAGCAACTCTTCTGCAGTGTCCAGCTGAAATGCCCCACCCCACCCCCCACCCCCCTGTTGGAGGCCTAGCCTTTAACTTGGTATCCTGGGGAGAGGTGAGGACTCAGAGGTGAGGACTCATGGAAAGTCTTTAAAAGATAGTAGGGCCCAGGCTGCCCCTCATCCTCTATCTTTGTTCCCTGACTCCAACAGGAGCAGTTTTTCAGAACCCAATGATGGTCTGTAAGATTATGTGTGGTGCCCTCTCCGCCCCCCTCCCCCAGAAGCAATGGGGCCACTGGTCAGGATGAAAACTCCAAAACTGTGAGCCAAACAAATCTTTTTTTGTTATTAATTAACTCCCTCCCTCGGGTATTTGTTACAGTAATAGAAGCTAACTAACATAGACTTCTGTTGATTTCAGGGTTGGTCAGCAATGCCACAGCTTCCTCTTTAGGTCAATAAAAGAGTATTTGAATTACCTCTTCATAAATTACTGTTTGAAAAAAAATTACCTGTTCGCATTTCACTTTGGGTCTTACCAGTTGATGATTAACTTAGAATTGACAAATTCCAAGTCTCATCCCAATGTAATCAAACGGATGAATTTGTATGTCTTTTACGGTGTTTTGCATAACAATAGAGCTTGGGATTTGTCAACCTTTGATCTTTATGTCTACCAAAGAGCTGAAACATGCCAGGTTGAGGACTGACAATCCCAGCTCTGACTGATTTATTTAAATTAATCTTCACATCCTGAAGCAGGACTGTTGAACAATGGCCCACCCACAGAAGTGCATTATCAGCAGTTGGAGCTCAAAACTCCATCCTCAAACCATTTACTACTCATGCAGAAATATAACAAGTAACAATAATAAACCACGCTTGTAAAAATTGTGCTACTGGTCCAAAACTGATAATACAGTGCCTGGTTTGATCCCAGCATTGTAAACACACACACACACACACACACACACACACACACACACACACTTTTTTTAAGCAAACAGTGAGAAAATGATGCATAAATCTCCTACAAACAACTTTCTCACTCAGAGAGATATTCATCTCATCTTAGTCTCTCTCCTTTCTGCTTGTTACACTCACACCACACCACACACACACACACACACACACACACACACACTTTCATCTGACAGGAAACTAGAAGACAGTGTGAAGCATATGGTTTAGGCCAGTGCGAGTCCAAGGAAAACAGTCAACCTCTTCCAAAACAAGCATGTGACCATTTAAGAGCAGCAGCCTTTTCCTGAGCCGAACAGAAATTGAATTACTGGCTCGGTTAACTGGATAGTTCAGTCCTGATCTTAACAAGTGAAAAAACCTCATACTCAGTACCAAAGCCAACAGTTAAAGGATGTTGCCCATACACGTCTGCAGTCTACACATGTCTACGAATATCTGTTCGGACTGTCTAGCAGAGTCATATCTCCTAAGCATTGTGTCCATGATCATAAAGTATCATTACGTGGTCTCCACGAGCTCTACGCTTTGGGACAGTTCCACAGCATCATGTAAGTAAACTCTTCCAAAACCCAATATTTATGATGTGTTTCTTGGAATATTGTGTGCACAGATGTAACTCGGCAAAAACCCAAGAAACAACAGGGAAACACCATGCCTTCAGTGGTCAGTGCTTTCATGTTTGAACCGAATAAAAGAAAGAAAGAAAAAAGAAAATGCCTGTTCACTCTCCTCCCAGTTAGCACAGGGGAGAGCTTGTCTGGTGCTCACCCCAGAGAGCCCTCCTTGCTGATTTTAGCTGCAGGACTGAAAAGGCTGTGTGCTAAGCCAGTCTTTGTTGAGCCATTCATATTAAGTATATCATGAGAACTTGACATTTTGACATTGTACTTTAAATACAACCCTCGCTTGCCTAATATATTTTTATATCAATATAAACTTAGAGTATCAAATTATCCCCAAGCAGAAAAGAAAGAGAGGGGGGAGGGAGGGAGAGAGGGAGGAAGGAAGGACACTAAATTTGAATGCCAAAGCATCAGATCTGAGACTACATTCATTGCAGATTCTGGCTGTGTCTGATTTGCTTAGAGAGTAAACCACAGGTCAAATGTCCCAGTCTGGTAACTTTCATGATCAGCAAGACTGGACCTGTGTAACCTCTATGGACATCATTCCTGTACTTGAAAGGATGAACAGCCTTCTGATAAAGAGTCCATTGAGATGCCAGTCTCTGTTCGTGTCTAAATAACTAACTTGCAGCTTCATATGCAGAAGTCCTAACCCTTAATTCAACGGCATTAGGAGTAGTGCTTTGGAGAGAGGTAATTAAATTTAGATGTGGTCATAAGGGGCAAACAAACTCTCATGGGATTAGTACCTGTGTAAAAAGAGGCTACAAGTCACCGAGTCTCTCTCCCTGCTCATCCCCCAAGCTAATGCTGACTTACACAGTAGCTAACTTGCAGTTCCAGTTGGCAGGGGACACCCACACCAAGGACACCACTTCCTCCTGCAGTGGAAACGTGCGGGAGGAGGAGGCTCAGCCAGGTGTTCACACTCGGCTGCAAGACGGGTTTTCCAAGGACAATGACATTCCCAGACCGTTCCTCCCCTTCGGCCATGCTCAGGTTATCCTCAGCCAAATCCTGCCTCCACCATCCCAGCACACCTTCAGGAAGCGAACCAGGAGAGCCTTCCCATCAGAGTCCCATCACTACGTTGTCTCTGTGTGACCGCCATGTTGCAGCATGCCTTCTGAGAACCTTCCGCCGCCGTATCCACCGGCTGAAACTCACCATGAGGCTCCAAAGCAGGCAGCAAAATTATTGTGTATTTTTTCATATCCCGTCAGCTCCAAAAGCCACTGCAGAAACGTAATGGATTCTCTAAACCAGGTGGTTTTTATTGCAGGTTAACAAGATGGAAAAATTTAATGAGTGGTCTTGTGAACTAAACTGTGTTCTCCCTCAAAACAAAATCACTCTTGGAAGCTCCGTTTCTCAGCTTGATAGCACTTGGAAACAGGACTTCAGAGAGATTGTTTACAGTGGTTCTCAACCTTCCTAATGCTGTGGCCCTTTAGTACAGTTCCTCATGTCGTGGTGACCCCCAACCATAAAATTATTTTGTTGCTACTTCATAACTGAATTTTGCTACAGCTACAAATTGTAAATATCTGGCATGTAGGATTATCTGATATGTGAACCCTGTGAATGTGTTGTTTGACTCCCCCAAAAGTGTCATGAGCCATGAGTTGATAACCACCAGATCAGAGGATGGGAGTCTCATGAGACAGTAGTACCCATGTGAAAAGAAAAGAGACGAGAGAAAGCTATGAGCTTACCCACACTGTCTTTTCTCACCTAAGTCCACAAATAGCTTTGATGACATTGTCCCTAAAATCCTTTCTAATTCCAAATGCTTTGAACCTATAAGTAATTTATAAAAATCTGTTTACATTGGGCAGTGAATGAAGAGGAAATGAAATTATTAAATCAAACAGTCAAAACTGATGACAGAGATAGCCAGACATGGTAGCACACACCTTTAATCCATGCACTCGGGCTGCGGATGTAAGTAAAGTTCTGTGAGTTTGAGGCCAGCCTGGTCTACAGGGAGTCCAGACTAGCCAGGAAGACATAGAAAAAGCTTGTCGCAAAAAGAAAAAAATAGCATAAAACCAAGACATTGAAATTCTCAAAAGATAGGCAGACTATCAGGTAAGCCCTCAGAATATCAAATCTTACTTTGGCCTGTTTGAAGACGATTTATCACTTTTTGAACTTTCTGACTCACTGGGCAACTTGTCGAGCGTCAGTCCTGAAAACTAAGTGGGCTCTTACGTAAGTAGACTACATAAATAGACTGCATCGTGGTATGACATACACTCACATTTCCAAATGTATGTCAACTTCCGGCTAACTAGGGAGCTACTAAGATTGGCAGGGAATTAATGATGGGCTGATAAGGTGCTGTGCTAGCTCCATAAAATTATCAGTATTTAAAATGAGCTCAATGACTTTCCATGCTAGGACTGCATCCCCATTTGTTCTAGAACATTCCCCTTCCATTTTTTCTTCACCTCTATCCTACCTACATACTCACACATAGACCCTCTACCTAAATATTGACACACAGACCATCTACCTACATACTCACACAGAGACCCTCTACCTACATACCCCCACACACAGACCCTCTACCTACATACC
>CABHPP010000306.1:46118-64913 GCA_902168425.1 Peromyscus attwateri | reverse complement strand
AATCTGATCAGTTTCAGGGACTTCCTGAAGCTATTTTATTTCCTCTCCTGTTAAGGAACTTCTGGGCAGGATGGAATGTTTGGAAACTGTTGCCCTGCTTCTGTCCCTGCTTGGGGCTGTCAAGAAAAGCAAGGCTCCAAGTCCTTGTCCTGCAGCCATGATCAATCAGCAACTCCACTTATATGGTGATTTATTAAAGTCTTTGGAACCCATAATGTTGTCTCTCTCCTTAATCTTAGCACACAATGGATTGGGTGTAACACTATGACTTACTCCATGTCCTTAATATGTGTTCATAGTAAGGCGTGTATACATTCGTAGGAATGTATGCATGTTTATGGAGCTGGACACTAATTCACGACCTTGTTCTTGCTATACAGGTCGTCTACCACTGAGCTGTGTCTTCAGGGACTTCTTTATTTTTATTTTTGTTAGTTGAATCTAGAGGGTATTAAGCAGTAGGTAATTATGGAAGAAGCCTGTGCCTTAGCGTGTTTCGTATTATTAGAAACATCTATGAATGCCAGGCGGTGGTGGCACTTGCCTTTAATCCCAGCACTCGGGAGGCAGAGCCAGGCAGATCTCTGTGAGTTCGAGGCTAGCCTGGTCTCCAAAGCGAGTTCCAGGAAAGGTGCAAAGCTACACAGAGAAACCCTGTCTCAAAAAAAAAAAAAGAAAAGAAAAAAAAAGAAAAAGAAACATCTATGAGTTGAATAAGTATGAAAGAAAGGAAATTTATTTTGGCTTATGGTTCTATATGTCTTATCTGCTCACAGGTCCTCACAGTCTCTTCCACTCTTGTCCTCCCACACCCCTCCTCCTTTCCTGGCATTGGAGCTTGGACTGTACAGTTTCCCAGGATGGTCTCAAATTCATGGGCTCAAGAGATGCTCATGCCTCAGAAAGAAGCAGCTATGGCTACAATTCCTAGCACTGTAAACATTTGAGCATTCGGTACAAGATTTTTGTTTTTTGAGACAGGGTCTCATATAACCCAGACTGACCTCAAACTCACTATGTAGCCAAGGATAAATTTGAATGCCTGATATTTCTCGTCTACCCCCCACCAAACTCTGTGATTACAGGCATACATCACTACACCTGGTCCCTTAAAGGTTTTGTTGTTTTGGTTTGATTCTTGTAGTATTAAGAATTGAGCCCAGGCTTGCTTCATACATGTTAGACAAATGCTCTAACATTGGACTACATCCCCAGCACTCCATAGATGTTTAAAATCTAACAACTTACTAATCCCTTCCAATCCCATTTATCCTAAGGTATGAGCTGCTGTAAGTTCTATCACTAAAATAGGTTTTTAACTTTGATGGCTACACAGACCTACACTTAGAAGACTGAAGGGAGAGAGTGTTGTATAGTTAGTTCATCTGGATGGAAAAACATTCCCTCCTGGAGGTAAGTGAGGACTAGACGCACAAAACTCACAAGCAAATTAAGAACTTGGGGGCTGGAGAGGTAGCTCAGCAGATTGGAGAGCTCTTACTGTGCAACCATGAGGTCCAGAGTTCAGATCCTGGCACTCACATAGCAAGAGAGGCTTCCTGGGTAAGCCTGTAAGTCCAGCTCTGAGTAAGGGGTTGAGATCGGAAGGTTGTTGGGACTCACTGGCTTCCAGCCTAGCTGAGCAAATACATGCCCCTGATTCAGGAAGAAAACTTGCCTCAAAATAAATAGAGAGTGATAGAAGGAGACATTCAGTGCCCTCTTCTGGCCTCTGTACATGCATATGAATATATATGTGCATAAACGTACACACATAGACATAGGCACACACAAAGAAACAAACACATCTTTTAAAAGTTGCAAAAATTGGTAAGAAAGTCATGAAACTCGCAGGACCCCTTTCTGAGGTTAGATGAGCTAAACAGCTGCCGGGGGGGGGGGGGCACACACGACACGACACGGACTGTTTGCTGAGCTGCCTGAAAGCAGCTTTTCCAGGTTGTCACCCAGGCTGAGGGAGCTGTTGTGGTGATGCAGCTGCCTTTCAGTCACTCCTTATCCTGTAAGTAACCCTCACCCAAGTTTGTAGAAGTAACCCCAGTAAACTCACTGAGTTCACCAAGATAGACTTGAGTGGAATGGTCTGTCATCAGTGTCCTTACCGAAATGACAAGACATGTCTTCATATCTCCCTAGGAAAAGGAATGCAGCACTCTAGGAACCTAGACAGGGTCTGAAAGAACCAAAGGTGAGTTTGAGAGGAACAGTTTCATGGTCCCCGCTATGGGTGATAAGATGAGCAACTGAGGCTGAGCCATCTGAGGGTGGTGTATCCTTGGTGGGGGGGACTTTCATAATGGCTCTCTGATCAATTAGTCTTATCAATAAAAACCAAGAGTCAGATATCAGAATAATAACCTGGAAGATCAGAGAAGCAGAGGAGCAACCACCAATGACTTCTTTCCCCTCAGGAACCCCAGACTGAAAGGGGGGGGGGGGCTGAGATCCTGTCTCCGCCGTCTGATTGTGCTGGGATCAAAAGTGTGAGCCTCCCAAGTGTTAGGATTAAAGGTGTGTGCCACCACCGCCTGGCCTCTATGGTTAACTAGTGGCTAGCTCTGCCCTCTGATCTCCAGGCAAGCTTTATTTGTCAGAACACAAACAAAATATCACACAATAGCTCTCTTGTGTGGTATGGGGTGGCATACCTCACTAATGAATGGGGTTGACCTAGCATATGTGAATTGTGCTGGTTCGTTTTTTGTCAACTAGACACAAACCTAGAGTTATCTGGGAAGAGGAACTGCAGTGGAGAAAATGCCTGTATCAGATTGCTGAGAGGTAAGTCTGTAGGTCATTTTCTGGGCTAATAGTTGATAAAGAAGGGCCTAGTTCACTGTGGGTGGTGCCACTCTTGGGAAGGTGGTCCTAGGTGGTATGAGAGCCAGTAAGCAGCATTTCTCCATGGCTCTGCTTCAGCTCCTGCCTCCAGGTTCCTGCCCTGACTTCCCTTGCTGAGTTGTGATATGAATCAGACCCCTTCCTCCCTGAGTTGGTTTTGGTTATGGTGTTATCACATCAACAAAAACTCTAACTAACACAGGGATGTTCCCCAAACAGCTGATTGATTAAAGTCAGATTTTTTTTTTTCTCAAGACAGGGTTTCTCTGTGTAGCTTTGGAGCCTGTCCTGGAACTCACTCTGTAGACGAGGCTGACCTCAAACTCACAGAGATCTGCCTGCCTCTGCCTAGTGAGTGCTGGGACTAAAGGCGTGCACCACCTCCCCCCCCCAGCCTGATTGATTAAAGAATATATTGTAGTCCTGAATAGGAACACATAGACAGCATGATAGTAAGTCTGCGGAGTATGGCATAGCTTCCTTTGGGGGTGATATGACATGCAGCTGAGGCTGAGTTGGTTGTCCAGAAAGAACTTGCACATTTGAAGGAGGCACTACAGGAAAAAGACATGTGAGTGCTTTTCTACATATTATACCTGATTTGGCAAGAAAAGGGGAGGATTAGATGGAGATGTTGACTTGAAGTTCTTACAGCGGCAGAAGAAAAGATAGTATAAAATAGATCTGCACTAAAGAGCCCTTCCTAGGATCCAACTTGGAATCCATGGAAGAATCAGAAAGAAAGGAGGTAGAAAAGACCTGAAGTATGACCTTTAATACAGGAGGGGAAATCCAAGATTCAACATGTAGACTGCAGCCTTAATAATGGCTGGAGTAGAGCTAGGTGGTGATAGCACACACCTTTAATCCCAGCACTCAGGAGGCAGAGGCAGGTGGATCTCTGAGTTTGAGGACAGCCTGGGCTACAGAGTGAGTTCCAGGACAGCCAGGGCTACTCAGAGAAACTCTGTCTCAAGGAAGCAAAATAAATAAATAAATTAACAATAATGGCCGAGTAAAGGAAACTAAGAGTATCAGAGCACACTCTGCCTTTCAGCTTTTTGTATTGAGAAAGGCTTTCAAAGAAGAAATGAAAGAGCCTTGTACAACCTGGCTGAGAGGCTGGGTGACATCAGGATGGGTAGAATCAGTCTGAGTCCTGTGAAAGTGGAGAAACTGAGAAATATAACTATTCACCCCTTCTTAAGTCAAAAGCTGTATAATCTGAAGCCTATGAGGGAGCTCAGTCCTTGATGGACTGGCTCAAATGAATCATTAGGGACAGTTGATTGTCCTTGGCAGTAGTTAGCATGAACATCAGGGACTGAAAAGTAACAGAGCAAGGATAGACGTTGCTAAGGAAATTGAACATAAGAGAAGCGTTTGATGTGCAGTTCACCAAGTCAGGTTGGTCTGTGTTCACAGAAAAGCTGAAAAATAATTCAACAAGAACCTCAGGAATTTGCATGGGGCTTTTTTTGCCAAGCCCATAATGGGACAAGATTTTTTGGGGTAGGAGAGCCTGTGGCAGGTCTGAATGATGTAGACTAGCGTGCATATTAGGTTCATGAAGCACTAAAGCATTCAGAAGAGAATGAGGGAAAAAAGAGGGGGTGGAAAGCAATTAATGGGGCCTGTCTGAGTCACTCAAAAGCAAATGTGGGAGGATAGGTGTTAGCTGGAGTTCCTAGGGAAAAAAGTGACAAGAAGCCAAATTCAGTGCTTACAAGCAGTAGGAAAATAACTAAGACAGTAAGGTTGTCCAAGAGATCCCAAACATTACAGGCGATTGCTCTCCCACTTGGTTGCCCCTCAGAGGTGTGTGTGTGTGGGGGGGTAAGTCTCTATCGTTGAGGACACCATGCACTTCAGACAAAGGGCTCAGAGGCTGCTGAGCTGTAACTGACCTGAAAGCCTCCTCTCTGAGGACTAGCTTTCATAGTACCAAAAGGCCCCGTGCCAGCTTCCAAAGGCAAAGGAAGAAAGCAACCATGTCCTACCCAATTATGATGCCTATGAGCCACAACAAGAGCCAGCTTGTCGTGATAACCCTAAGGTGCATTAGTGGCGTGCATACCTTAGTGGTAACTAACAGCTCTCTAATTAGACTTAAGACCAGCCTGGTGCATGTACAGGCCAGAAGAGGGCATCAGATTCCCTGGAACCAGAGTGACAAGTGGTTGTAAGGGGCCATGTAAGTGTTGGGGATTGAACCCTGATCCTTTGGAAGAACAGCCTGTGATCTTAACTGCTGAGCCTCCTCTCCAGCCCTCATAACAGCCTTTTTTTTTAAAAAAAAAAAAAAAAACAGATTTACATAACATTTCATAGTATATAATTCTGTTTCATTCTTTCAAAATATATATCTATTGGACCATGAATTTGTTCTGTGAAATTACCAATATTAAATGTACTTAATCACCAGGTGCAGATAAAGTAGTTATTAATTTTTAAGCGTTTAAAGAGGTAAAACATACATTTTTCACATAAAGAAATATTGGATGAAAATCTAAAACTATGTATGTACATCTGTATGTACGTGTGCATGGAGTCAAAGGACAGCATGAAAGTTGGCTCCCTTCTTCCATGTGGGTCCCTGGTATGGAGCTCACGTCATTATGCTTGGCAGCAAGAGTATTTACCTACTGAGCCACCTCTTAGGCTCTCTAGAATCATCAGAAAGAATATTTTGTAGTGTACGCTACAAATATGTCAGTGCTTCAGAAACTGGGAAACATCTTCATAGGAGAGATGCACTTAAGGGACCCGAGTCTCCTCCAATCACTAAGAATGCCTCAGTCAATGAGTATGAAACTACTAAGCCCAGAATTCCCTGCGCGCATAAGGCCCGCCTATGCCTCTCGCGGTGCCCTTTGGGTCATGTAGTGCAAGCTTTCGTGGTGCTTGCCGCTCTGGGACTGCGTTTCTTCCGCTCTGGGACAGTGTTACAGAAAGATGTTTCTTCAAGAAAGGCTAAATACGCCGGAACGCCACGGGTGAGCCAGAGACGCCAGCCTCCTGCTGCTGCTGTCGCGGGGGCCTTGGATGATCCCTGCCTTCTGAGCCGTCGGGAGCAGCGCTGTCGGGTCCGTGGCGGGCGTGGGGAGGACTCGCGTGTTGGTCAGCGGCTCTGCCTTCCGCACCCCGCATGGTTTTGCCCGGGACGCACGGTTTAGTTTAGCAGTCACGATCTCCTTGCGGGTTTGGGTTCTCCACGGCGCAGAAGACCGGGGCAGGGCGAGCCCATTGCCATCTGGACAGGTGGAAGCCACGTTGGCTCGGGGTCAGCGCTCCTGCCGGCCAGGAGCACGGGTTACCTGTCACCTGTGAACCGTGGGCTGTGCGCCGCTCACGCCTGCTCACCGCACTTCCAACTGTGTCACACGTCAAGGCCTCTCCTATAGTTAAATGGTTTCCCCAAGGTCACCTTTTCTTAACCGCCGTAGATTGGGATACACAGTGAGACCCTATCTCCACAAATAAGCAAGCAAGTACCCTAAAAAACCCCAAACAACCTAGTTTTGATTTTGTTTTCTTCTGCCGCTTTGTGATCAGAATTGAAAAGAAACTCTTTAAAATTGGGTGCAGGAAGAAACCCTTTTTTTTTTCCTGGATGTTTCATTTTGGATTAAATGTAGCTGGTTCAGACCAAGAACAAAGTCTGTAGTCCAAACAAACAAACAAACAAAAAAACCTCGTTACTTCAAATTTGAATTTGGGGGAGTAATTTGATATTAATGAGATAAGAGTAACCAAGGTAAACCAGTTGTTTTACAGATTCTATTGGGATGGATTTAGAGCCATCAGGATGGAAATAAAACACACGAGTGGAAAGCCAATTTTTATACCATCACGTAATACCTCACTGCTCGCTACCAAGGGCCTTTTTTACTAAAGAAAAATTGTGCTAACACAAGAAAAGAAGCCTGTATTTTGGAGACCCACCCGTTATAAATATGTTCCGTCTAAGAGGCATCTCGCTACTCTCTTGGAGAGCATTTCAGTTGCGCCCCTTCAGCTGTGAGTCACTAGTCATTCGAATGCAGAACTGTACAGATGAAGAACAAGTATTCGATCTTATTGAAAGAAATACGGCCACGCTTTCAGAACAGCAAGTGGGGTGTGCCTTTAATGTACTCTGGCAGTTTCAGAAGCAGAAGACCAACTTGGAAAAAAATGTTGAGTGTGTTAGAAACCACCCCCAGTTTCTTACTCTTTGCAATGTGACGACCAATCACATCCAAGCAATGAGTGATGACACCCTGGTGAATGTGTTGTACAGCGTAAAACAGTAAGTTACTTTTCAATTTATGAAAACAGTTATAGTTTATATTTTAATTTTCTAAAAATCATTTTTAAATGGAAAAACCATTCTTCCAGAAGACAGGTTTTGGGTTGTTTTTTCCCCCCCTTCGGATTTTCACGACATGGTTTTCTATGTAGCCTTGGCTGTTCTGGAACTCACTCTGTAGACCAGGCTAGCCTCAAACTCACAGAGATCCGCCTGCCTCTGACTCCTGAGTTTAAAGGTGTGCGCCGCCACCGCCTGGCTGAGAGTTTTTCTTATAATGTAATATTTTAATAATATTTGAAGAATATTTTTTGATAGCAGTTAGTGGTATAGTTTTGAAAATTAGGAAAGTAGAAATGACTATCTTTCAGTATGTGAGACTGGTTGGTTGTAGAATGTTGGAGAACTGTGGTTGGCTAAAGGCAGTGAGGATGTAAGGTAAGTAGGTTAAGTTAGATTAATGTCTAGCAACAAGCCAGCAACTGAGTTCTAGTTTTGCTGATCCATTTGCAATCTCTTGGCTTTCATCATTAAAAATTACTTTCCCTTGTTTTTATTGAGGTTTGCTGTTGAATCCCATCACCCACTAGTTGAAGCACTGATTACAGAAGCTTGGAAAAGGCTGGAAAGGCAAGTACCCTGGGTTTGTCATGTAAGATCAGGGTTATCTGTGGGGGTTACCAAAATGAAATACAGGAAAAAATACAATTTCACAGGAAAAAATGTACTGGGCCTGAGGATGTAGCTTAGTTGATAGAATGTGTGCTAGCATCCATGAGGCCCAGGATTCCATCCCCAGCATCACATTAAACCAGCTGTGGTAATGCACTCCAGAGGTGGAGGCTTGTCTTAGTTGGGGTTTCTGTTGCTGCGAAGAGACACCATGACCTTGGTAACTTTTATAAAGGAAAACATTTAATTGGGAGTGACTTATAGTTTCAGAGGCTTAGTCCATTATCATCATAGTGGGCATGGCGGTGTGCAGGCAGACGTGGTGCTGGAGAAGGAGCTGAAAGTTCTGCATCTTGATCTGCAGGCAGCATGAAGTAAACTTGTGTTCTACACTGAGCATAGCTTGAGCATAGGAGACCTCAAAACCCACTCCCAGGGTGACACACTTACTCCAACAAGGCCACACTTACTCCAACAAAGCCACATTTCCTAATAGTGCCACTCTCTATGAGGGCCATTTTCTTTCAAACCACCATAAGGCTGGGGATCAGAAATTCAAGATCATCCTGGGCTTCATAGCATGTTTGAGGCCAGCCTGGGATACATGAGACCCTGTCTCAAGAAAAAAAAAACAAAGTTTTAAGTTCAATTAGTTTGAGGATTTTTAATTGTGTAAAGAATATTCTTTCTTTAATAAAGAAAGGAAAGTATTTCAGATGTTCCCTCTTTAACTCAGAGCAGGTTTCAGTATGATTTTTCCATACGCATATTAATCAAAATGTATATGCGATAGAGTCGCAGGTAGTGAACTAGTTTCTTTGACCCTTGAAGAATTCTGCTTTAGAAACAGAAGATTGTGATTGAGTCTCCATAAAACAAACAAACAAACAAACAAATAAATTTCGGGGCTGGGGAGATGGCCTGACTGTTGATTCCCAGCACCCATATGGAAGCTCACAGCCATCTGTCACTCCAGTTCCAGAGAGTCTCCTCTGGCCTTCACGGGCACAAGTACCACACGTGGTGGTACCTGCAGACATACACGCAGACAAAACACCCATATACGTTAACTAAATATGAACAACAGCAACAAAACACCCCTAGATTTCGAGGACTCTAAAAGGAGAGAAAAGAACACACTAGTTTGGTGACGCTGTTGGCCATTGTCTGGCTTTGCTGCCACTCCATTTCTGTGAGTAGGCAGTGACCACAGCTTATAGTCGTCTTCAACGCTTCTTTTTTTTTTTTGGTTTTTCAAGACAGGGTTTCTCTGTGTAGCTTTGCGCCTTTCCTGGAACTCACTTGGTAGCCCAGGCTGGCCTCGAACTCACAGAGATCCGCCTGCCTCTGCCTCCCGAGTGCTGGGATTAAAGGCGTGCGCCACCAACGCCCGGCTTCAACGCTTCTTAAAGAGGTAAGCTTTACACCAATAACTATTCCTGTTAGATGGCACCTCTCAGTCTTAGCTTGCTTGGTGTTGCTGTCAATAAATTTTGACTTCACTCCAAAGAAGGAAAGACAAGGAAGTAAGCTTCCGGTCCACTGATGCTGACAGTATTGTTGCGAACGTACTTTCTGAACTATACAGCTGTGTTCTCACGTGACCATAACTGATTATCATCAAGAAGAATGTAGACGGGCAGTGGTGGTGCACGCCTTTAATCCCAGCACTGGGAGGCAGACCCAGGCAGATCTCTGTGAGTTCAAGGCCAGCCTGTTCTACAGAGCGAATTCCAGGAAAGGCACAAAGCTACACAGAGAAACCCTGTCTGGAAAAACCAAAAAAAAAAAAAAAAGAATGTGAACTCTGTGCATGATATTCTTGTGAATATACAGCATATTCTACAATACATGTGGGAGGTCCTCCATGTACGAGAGCCAAGACAGTAATAGAACCGGTTTAGGAAGTCTTCTGACTTTTCTACCTAGGAATCTGTGCTAGCCAAAGCCACTGCTAGCAGGGTGAGGCAAATGGAAGTCAAAGAAGAAAACTCACAGTAGGAGGGAGATGGAGGATTCTGAACCACAAGGACCAGCAAGGTGCTCTGTGATTGATGAAGATGCTGTCCCTAAGTCTGGCAACCTGAGTTGGGTCCTTGAGCCCTAACTACATGGTGGAAGAAGAGAACCAATTCCCACGGGTTGTCCTCTGACCTGCCTGCACACACACACACACACACACACACACACACACACACACATCTCACACACACACATCACACACATCACACACACACACATCACACACACACACACACACACACACACACACACACACACACACACTAATTTAAAAAGAGAAAGAACATCATGCTAGACAGTTCATGGTTGTAATCCCTACACTGGGAAGGTCTGAGGCAAGAGGATTTCTGAGTTCTAGGCCAACCTGAGCTACATAGTGAGTTCGAGGCTATCCAGGACAGCAGAGGAAGACCTTGTCTCAAAAACAAATAACACAGACAATATCACCACTTCCCCCCAAATTCTCTTCAGAGTCCCCAGTTCCACTTTGTTATCCCAAAGGATCTTGCTTCTTAGTTGTTTTTTTTCCCCATGTTTATTTATTTGTTCTTCATTTTGTAGAGGTCATGGGAAGGGCGGGGCATGCACATGTCACTGGTTGTTTGTGGAGGTCAGAACAACTTTCAGCAGTTGTGAGGGATCGAACTCAGCTCAGTTACTGAGACATCTTGCTGGCCTACAAAAGGATTGTCACTCCTTGCCAAAGATTAGGGTTTGTTTTTTTTTTTTGTTGTTGTTGTTGTGGTTTGTTTGTTTTTATATAAATAAAATCCTATAGTATATACCCTTGTACTAGTTTTTTTGTATCTAGTTTTCTCAATGTGTTTTGAAGTGTCTTCCATAATATATGTTTCAGTAGTCACTTATTTATTTATTTTTGGTTTTTTTTAATTTTTTTCCTTTTTTTTTTTTTTCCCAGACAGGGTTTCTCTGTGTAGCTTTGCACCTTTCCTGGAACTCACTCTGTAGCCCAGGCTGGCCTCGAACTCACAAAGATCTGCCTGCCTCTGCCTCCCTAGTGCTGAGATTAAAGGTATGCACCACCACTGCCCAGCTGGTTTTTTAATTTTTTTTAAACAGGGTTTCTTTATGTAGGCTGTCCTGGAACTTACTTCATAAACCAGGCTAACCTTGAACTCCTAGAAATGCGCCTGCCCTTGCCTCCTGAGTGCTGGGATTTAAGGTATTCGCCACCACTGTCCAGCTCAATGGTTCCTTCTTTGTGTGTGTGTGTGTGTGTGTGTGTGTGTGTGTGTGTGTGTGTGTTTGTGTGTGTGTGTTTGTGTGTGTGTGTGTGTGTGTGTGTTTCAAGACAGGGTTTCTCTGTAGCTTTGGAGCCTGTCCTGGACTAGCTCTGTAGACCAGGCTGGCCTCAAACTCACAGAGATCCACCTGCCTCTGCCTCCCGAGTACTGGGATTACAGGCATTACAGGCATGCACCACCACCACCATCCAGCTCAATGGTTCCTTCTTTTTATTGCTCTCTGGTATGTTGTTCTGTGACTGTGGGATTTACCCATTGTACTGGGAATTTTGGCTACTATGTGTTGTGCTGCTATGAACTTCCTTATGTTTAAAATAGATTTTTTTGTTTTACTTTTTAAAATTATGTGTATATGTGTGTGTGTCCAGCCTGGGGGAGGGGGTATGTGTACATGTGTGCAGGTGCCTGCAGAGGTCAGACAAGGGTGTTGAATCCCCTGGAGCTGGTATGATACCTAGTTGTGAGCCTCCTGATAGGAGGGTTAGGCAGCCCACTTGGGTTCTCTGGAAGAGCAGTATATACTCTTAACCACTGAGCCATCTGTCTAGCCCCAACCCTGAAGCTTTAAATAAGCAAAACAAACAATAGCAACAAATTAAAACCTAGTTAGTGGGGACGTAATTCAGTGGTAGTGCTTGCCAAAGTATGTCCAAACCCTGAGGTTTGATCTCCAGAACTAACAAAAAAGAAAAGAAAGGGAAAAGACAGCATTGAAATGTCTTACAGTGCATTTTTGCCTTGTCAGTCACTTGAAGAAACGGGATCATTTTTCCTATCTAGAGATTTTTACTTATTTGCTAATATGCAAATGAGTCAATATTCCATGTTACCTCAAAAAATTAATAAGTGAAACTCAAATAATTTTGAGTGAGTCTCTTTTAAATCTTTCTGATGTACTGGACTTTAAAAGTCTGATCATTTGATACTTTTATAATAATTAATAGTCAACTCACCTTGGAAAATTTGATGTTTTTTATTTTTATTTTTTGTTGTTTGTTTTTTCAAGACAGGGTTTCTCTGTGTAGCCCTGGCTGTCCTGGAACTTGCTCTGTAGACCAGGCTAGCCTAGAACTCAGAGGTCCTGTGAGTTCTGTCTCTGCCTCCCAAGTGCTGGGATTAAGGGTGTGTGCCTGGTTTGAAATTACATTTTTTTTTTTTTATGTTGAGGATCAAACCCAAACCCAGGGCCTGGCACATGCTGGGCCCACAACCAATCACTGACTTATTCCCAGCCCTTGAAAAACCTTCACCTTGTATTAGTAATAGATTAGCATTTTTGTTGCTTATTATTTTATGACTGCATCGTATGTTCTAATTGATACTAATGATCTCACTCGAATTTCTTTTAATAGGTTTGATACTAATGTGCTATCAGTATTTTCCAATTGCCTGGCTGATCAGCATTTGTATTTTAGCCCATTAATGGGAAAAATAGCTGATATTGTAAATAGGAACTTGGAAACCATACAGGACTTAAGGTACATTTATTTGGGGATGGTGGGTGTGTGAGGGTGCTGGGCTTTGGGTGCAGAAGGAGATCTGTCAGTCATCATTATAACTGCATCTTTTTGAGTTCATCATCCTCATCCAATACAACAGTGACGGCAAAAGCTACTGGTATTCTTGAGATCTCTGAAGGAGCTAAGATTTTTAACTTACTGAGTTTGCCTGCCATGTCCCCAGCCATCCGTCACATTTTTGCATGTGGCAGCAGAAAACATGGGACTCCCCGGTCAGAGCCAGAGGACTGTTTCTTACGATGCTAGAAAAAAAGTAAAATAAACGAAACAATTTATGGCATAAAACAATATGCTTGCCAGTTTCTTTCTGTATCTAGTCATTTAATTTAGAACCAGTCATTTTTGTTAGGATTATAAAAGTCTGTGTATCTGTTTTCTCCTTCAGGGCCTTGTCAGTCTTGATGGTCAGCATTTCTTCTTTAATATCCCACTGTTTTCAAGAACGACTTGTGAACAAAACGGAACTTCTTTTTGACACTGTAGACTCTTCCAAGGTCAACACGGCAAGGAGGATATTACTGTTCCTTCGCAATGTCAAGTGTAGTTATTACCCACTCTTAGAGAGGTGTAATAGAGTGTTTATAAGCAATATGAGCCATCTGGACTTGGAGTCCATCAGTAGGATTTTCAGTCTGTATCAGGCTCTGCAGTTCCACAGTTTTGAATTTATTGACATGGCTCGAAGGAGGTTAGCTGAGATGATCCCCGGGTCGGCTGGTCATCCCGCAAGCTTCGTCAGATTGTTTGCCACGTTGGGACCGGTGGCAGAACCTGAGATAAGGAAACAGTAAGTTTACTTTTCACGTCGGATTCTTCATGTTTAGCTCTCCTCGGAACTCCGAAACTCACCAAAATGACCCCATTCGACTATGGAAGGGGAAATTATCTATTACACTCTGTTCTTTGGTTCTTCTGACTTCCAACTTTTAGACTACTGGTATGTCCTACACAGTGGACCAGACAGAAAATGAGGGCCCCACCTAAGTATTAGCCCTTCCTGGGTTCACCCAGAGGCATGAGACTCCTGACCCAGCAGAAGAGTGTAGGATTTAGTAGTCTAAACTGGGTCATTTTACACCCGTTATCTTTATCACGTTCACCATCAAAATCCCCAGGTTGCTTCTGGTCATGGTGTTTTAGCACCAAAGTAGAAACCCTAACTAAGACAATGTTAATGATATATATATGTGTTACAAATATTTATTCCAATTCCAGAACAAATAGTTCTGTTATTAAGAATGATTTAAAAAGAAAAAAGATTGGCAGTAATTAAAAAAATAAATAAATAAGAAAGCACACTCCTGGTTGGATATAGTGGTCCCAGGTTGTGATCCCAGTCCTTGGGAGGAATAGTGTGAGTTTGAGGCCACTCTGGGTTACACAGGGAGTCCCAGGCTGGCCTCAGCTGCAAAGCAGGACCCCATCTCAACCCCTCCCCTGAAAACAAAACCAAGACACTTACGTGCACAGTAACAGGTACCCCTACAGCTCGAGTGAGTTTGGTCTGGCTCATCTCCTTTTTTTAAGAAGTTCTGTTTTCATAGGCTATTGGTATAGATACAGATATTTGGAATATTTAGTTGGATTTTTTTGTTGTGTTGGGAGTTAAGTCTAGGGTCTTTCACATATTAGGCAAGCACTCTTATCTATTTACTTTTTATTTTGAGACAATCTCACTAAGTATCTCAGGCGAGTATTGAACACTTGCAATTTTGTTTCAGCCTCTCAAATAGCCGGATTATAGATCAGTGCCTGACACTTGATTGGCTATGATATGCATAGGAATATTTATGATGTTTTGGTTAGATCTTACTCCATTTAAAACATTTAGATATTGCTAGAATGTAAGTAAATATTAAATTAATTACAAATACCATTCACTTCTCCCTTCCTAGTCTGAGGCTAGAATTATGCAATGCATATGATTCCCCTACTCAGTATAAGTATATGGAATATTTAGAATTATAGTTGTCTTTTAAAAATATTTATTTTTAATTATGTGTGTGTGTGTGTGTGTGTGTGTGAGAGAGAGAGAGAGAGAGAGAGAGAGAGAGAGAGAGAGAGAGAGAGAATACAGATGCCCTCGGAGTCCTATAGAGTGTTGGAGTCCTTGGAGCTGGAGTTACAGATGGTTGTGAACCACCTGAAATGGATGCTGGGAACCAGTCAGGTCTTCTGCAAAAGTAGTACACACTCTTACCTGCAGAGCCATTTCTTCAGCCCAGGGATTTCAGCAATCTGTAGATGTATATGTGTGATGAGCAGTTTCCCTTAAGCAGGGCTTCCAAGGCCTCCATAGTAAGTAGAGGGATCTGTAGTTTTCTATTTGTTACCCCAAAACTGTGAATTAAAACAGATTGGAAGCCAGTTTTCTAACATTAAAAAACTGTGTTTTTGTTTCTAGGCTTAAATCAGCTCTACTGTTGATGTCAGAGGAGCTGACCAGCCAGCAAGCACTGACAGTGTTGGGAGCGTTGGGAGACATGGAAAGCAGACACGCGCACTTGATTAAAAAGTAGTCTTTCCTGAAGTTCATGGTGCTCGGTTTAGTTGTCACTCAGAAGTATCTACTTTTTTTTTCTGACAGAAATACTTGTGTCTGATTGTTTTGAAGTAATAAGGAATGACCTCGGAAGGCATTGTTATGTTCCCAGATGTTTGTGATTTCACAACGTGAGAGTTGTTTACAGCAGTTTTCCTTGCCTTTCCTGATGCAGTTAGACTGAAGCAGAGCACCATAGTGTGCGCAGAGCAAGCGCTCTGCCTGCAAAAGGATGGTGTCTCCAGAACACTTGGCTTCCTGAGCACTTGTCTCACGGTTGCCTGCAACACCGTCCAGTAGCTCAGTGGTGATGTGAGATTTAAGAAGGAAAAGAAACCCAAATTACATATACTTAATTTTTTTTTGTATTATATGTTCCTTTAGTTAAGTGTCCTCTGTCTCATTTCTCATCACAGTTCCCTCCTCCTCTTCCTCCTCTTTCAATTGCTTTTAGCTTATCTCCCCCCACCCCCAGGGCCAGAAAAAAATGAGATTGGTGTTGCTAATTGCTAGTAATTCATGGTAAAAATATTCTTGGCAATAGGATGTGGAATTTGATGGCTGTTCTGTGAGCTTTTCTTTCTGTTTTTCCTCTTTGTAATTTGGGAAGTAAAGCTATGCCCTTTTTAGAAAAATATTCTGTAAAAAATATGTTCATGAGTGTTTGGCCTGCAGGTGTGTATGTATTTGTACCACGTGCATGCCTGGTGCCTGCAGAGTCCGGAAGAGGGTGTTGGCTCCCCTGGAACTGGAGTTACAGATCACTGTGAGCCACCATGTGGGTGCTGGATACTAAACCCAGGCCCTCTGAAGAGCAGCCAGTGCTCTTTACTGTTGAGTGACCTTCCCAGCCCCTGAAGCTATGCTTTTCTCCCCTCTTCAAACTCACACTTCATGATTGCTCTGTCTTTATTTTAGTTATTTGTGTTTCTGTCAACATGTTGACAGTGCTGTAAGAACTGAAGAGGGGACATTTGTTCTGATCTTTAACATAGAGCAGAATGTGTGGCATGAAGTCTGTCTCGTGACTGTTCAATAAATAAGTGAATGACCTGCTTATAATACATGTTGTTTTTAGAATTGCTTCAGTTCTGTATAAACATTTGGATAACTATAAATCGATAGAGCTACTGAAGATAATACAAGCATTGAGTTGTCTACATTTCCAAAATAAGGAGCTTTTTGTGAAACTTAGAGAGTTAATTCTCAGGTAAGACTTAAGTATTTAAAGAATAAAATATTCAATTAGTGCTGCATTTAGAAATCTATCCGTGTTTGCTTTATAGTGTATAAAATAGCTGGAATTTTCTAGACAGAACTGAATGGCTTATTGACATTCTAAGATCTGGGCTAGACCTACTGTACTGTACTAGCATGTACCCCTCATGTGATCCCAGGACCACTAAACAACTAAACAAACATATGTACATTTTTCCCTTACATCCATAACTGAAAATGACCGTATTTTCTCTGGATATGTAACATTGTCTCCTCGTTCTCCATTGATTTGGTTGAGCTAAAATGAAGTATTACTAATTTTACTTTAAGTTTACTAATAGCAAATGACCAATGCACCATGGCTAACATGGAATATCATGATTATTATATTTTCTAAGCAATCAGTGGGGTTATGTGTGTGTTTGTTCTTTCGATATAGGAACTCAGAACTCCAAAAATAACAAATAATAAAATCACAACGACTCAGTTTTGTATTTAATGTGGATTGAATACTTTCTTCCACACTTCTAAACCTAAAGGTTCCTTAAAGTAGCCAGTCCTTAATTTGTTGTTTAAGAATTACTGTCCTCTGGGGTTGGGGATTTAGCTCAGTGGTAGAGTGCTTGCCTAGCAAGCACAAGGCCCTGGGTTCGGTCCTCAGCTCTGGGAGAAAAAAAAAAAAAAAAAAAAGAATTGCTGTCCTCATGGTGGGATAGTTACTGTGCAGATTTAGAAAAGGAGGAGTAGAGAGTGAGGTCAGGTGTCTGTCTGTTGTGTTTTGAGACTGTATTTCTGGTACACGTAACTAAGAAGGGAAATGGTTTTATTGAGGATCTCCCCGTGCCAGTCTCTTCAGGGTCGCAGCGGCTCTGAAGGCCGCGCAGACACTGAGCTCAGAGTCTTCTGCAGCAGCAGCAGCAGCACTGGGCACTCTTCTGATGCTGACCTTTTCTTTCCCATTGATGGTGGTTTTGTTGTTGCATGAAGTGTGGAGCGTGGTTATGTTACCTTAGTCTTTCCTTAGTTACTCCTAATGACCCTGTGAATTAATCTTAAATGAACTGGCTTTTTAAGATGACCTCACCTTTGATGACAATTGTATAACAATATTTTAATTCACATAGTTTGTGTGTTTTTTGTCGTTGCTGGTGTGTTGATTATGTCCTTTTCATTTTCGCCTTTTTTCCTTTCCATAATAGTCGATTGGAAGCTAGCGTCACACCAAGTGAGACCTCTGTTCTGGTCTCTGCACTGTCCATGCTTCCGTCTCCTCACCTCAGCGAAACAGCAGTGTCCCGAATTGAAGCGGTCTTACCGCAGTGTGACTTCAAGGAACTGAGTGATTTCGTAGTGTCTCTCATGAGGTGGATTCAGAATGATCACATATGCTTGGCCAGCACAACAAGAAAGCAACTGAATCTCCTTCAAAAATTAGATCACTGGGGCCACCATCGATTACAACAATGCAGCAGCTTGGATCTACTGTGGGAGGAGCTTAAGTCTTTGAGAGGAGAATGGCTTCACGAATCGTTTGTTGAAGAGTCAGTAGCTGCTTTACAGCGCTTTGTGGATGAAATCGATGGCACCAACGTTGCAAAGATCGCGTCTTTTCTTTCCAAAACTAACTACCTCAGCACTCCGCTGCTCGATAGGATAGCTTCGGTGGTGGTGCAGCAGATCGAAAAGGTGAAATTTAAATGTTAGACATTACTTTTGCGCTGCTGTCAGCTTCCAGAAGCACGCGCGCACGCACGCGCGCACACACACACACACACACACACACACGCGCGCGCGCGCACACACACACACACACACACTTACATGTATATATGTGTGTGTGTGTGTGTGTGTGTGTGTGTGTGTATATATTATAAATACTTAAATACTTTTCGAACTTAGATGAGAGTGTGAAGTTTGAAAATTCTAGCTTCTGGCTCACCAGTTTGTTCTTCTCCACTTTCAAGCTACTTTGGAGAGGGTGTGAAGGCACACTTATAATCTCAGCATTTAGCAGGCTAAGGCAAGGGGATTGCCAAGAGTTTAAGGTCAGAGTGGACACACAGATAGACCTTGTCTCAGACAAAAGAAAACAGCCACCTTGTACCTCTTGCCGTAGATCTGGAGAGATTAGTGGTCATCCTTTGATTCTGTCAGGCCTTAAGAAGTCAGAGGCTTTTTTGTTTCATTTTTTTGAGAAAGGGTCTCACTATGTGGCTCACCAGGCTGGTCTCAAACTCACAGAAATCTTCCTGCCTCTGCCTCCCAAGTGCTGGGATTAGAGCATGCACCACTACGCCCAGCTAAGATCAGAAGTCAGAATTTTTTAATTGGAATGAAATATTTAGAATATTAGGCTTATTTGCATGGTAGCGAATAACCAATTTTTAATATTCCTTTTTTTTT
>CABHPP010000306.1:5558-45943 GCA_902168425.1 Peromyscus attwateri | reverse complement strand
GGAAATGGTAGACTCCTGTGTTGTGTGAGGGGAATGGAAATGGTAGACTCCTGTGTTGTGTGAGGGGAACGGAAATGCTAGACTCCTGTGTTGTATGAAGGGCACTGACATAGCGATGTACGGATCTGTAAGGTCAAGTACTCTTGAGCATTATTGCAGGTGTGGAGGATGGAGCATAGTGGAGTGGGCTGTACTGGGGTGGAGTGAGTGCTGATGAAGTCGTCAGGAACTCTTCCTGCAGATGATTTTGAGGAAATGACATGGCCAGTGGATAGGGGAGAGAGCCCCAGTGGGAGAGAATGGAACAGGAGCTGTGGTAAGAACATGTGTGCTTTCTTCAGGAGTAACAGATTCTGTGTCAGGAGTGGGGACAGGGAGGTTGGGTAGTAGAGTTCAGGCAGGAAAGACAGCCAGGAACTAGTCTTAGAGCTGTGGCTGTGCCTAGTGCTAAGTCATCAACCAAACAGCGGTGCTCAGGGGGAGCTTCACATCCTGTGTAAGATGCTAGACTCTACATTGGGTGTATTTATATAGACCTGCAGGTGCTTACTGGGAGCTTCACATCCTGTGTAAGATGCTAGACTCCACATTGGGTGTATTTATATAGACCTGCAGGTGCTTACTGGGAGCTTCACATCCCTTACAAGATGCTAGACTCCATATTGGGTGTATTTATATAGACCTGGAGACTCTGTGCTAATGGGCTATCTGTATTTTGTGGGATTTATCAGCCAGAGAGTGTCTAATGGTATGGTGTCTTATGCTACTGTGTCCATTAACAGACACATAAAAGAGGGCTGTGGTGTGAATGCATGAGGCCATAAATGCATGCATGGCAAATGCTATGTTCCATTCTAGTAGTAAAGCTGTATGTGGAGGATGAGACTTCCTAAAGACAAACCTAAAGCTGAGGTTTGATGTGCTGGCTCATTTAGTTATAAGTCAACAACCAGAGAGAAATGAAACTTCACCTTTTCCACATGGTCTCAAATAGAGACTTAGAAATTGGATTTTTTAATTTGTTTTGTTTTTGTTTTTTCGAGACAGGGTTTCTCTTTGTAGCCCTGGTTGTCCTGGAACTCACTCTGTAGACCAGGCTGGCCTCGAACTTGGAGATCTGCCAGCCTCTGCCTCCTGAGTGCTGGGATTATAGCTGTGTACTGCCACACCTGTAAAGACTTTGAATTTGTTGTTTCTGGCCTTCCTGAGAATTGTCTTGCCAGTGGTAGTGGTAGTCTGTCCCTTCTCCTCCATGAGAAGTGTCTCTTAGTGAGGCAAGTCAGGTGAAGAACTTTCAAGCATCATCCTCCGCTGTGATCTAGGTAGCAGGTAAAGGAGGGCAGGTGAGGTCTGAGCACAGGTGTGTGGTTAGCCTGCTCTGGAGACCCACAGGAAGCACACGGGTCCTGGCACTGCCCCTTCCGAGTTAAACCCTCCCTGCAGTTAGTTGCTAACTCTGTGGCCTTGGACAGTTTCTCCCCTCAGTGCCTCCCTTTCCGATGCTCATTTGTCAGGCGGAGCTGGGACCTGGTCCTGCTGTAGACAGAGGTGAGGTTGAATGAGTTCATGTATATGAGGTGCTCAGCCCAGGACTTAATCCGTTCTGAGAAAGACTCTAGTATCCAGAGACTGAGATTACTCTCACAGATCATTGTCCTTTTGTGTTGAATTCTTTTTCTTTTGAAGCAGTTTTTACAACCTTTAAAGTATAACAAAGGTAACATTCATGGTATAAGAGTTGAATTACGGGCAGGAGAGATGGCTCAGCGGTCAAGAGCACTGTCTAGTCTTCCAGAGGTCCTGAGCTCAATTCCCAGCAACCACATGGTGGCTCCCAACCATCTGTAATGAGATCTGGCGCCCTCTTCTGGCCTGCAGTCATAAATGCTGTATACATAATAAATAAATCTTAAGGAAAAAAAAAAAAAAGAGTTGAATTACACAGATTGAATTGCCAAGGGAAAAGTACTGAGATATCAAGAAACACAAGCATTGCCACAGTACTCCCCACACTATTTTATTTTATTTTGCTTTATTTAATTTATTTTTTTATAGACAGGTGTTCTCTGTGTGTAGCCCCAGCTATCCTGGAACTCACTCTGTAAACCAGGCTGGCCTCGAACTCACAGAGATCTGGCTGCCTCAGCCTCCTGAGTGCTGAGATTAAAGGTGTGTGCCACCACTGCCTGGCTTGCTTTAATTTTTTGAGACAGGGTCTCACAGTGTAGCCCTGGCTGGTCTGGAACTCAGTATATAACCAGGCTGGCCTCAAACAGAGATCCTCCTGCCTCTGCCTCCTGAATGCTGGGATCAGAGGCGTGCGCCACCGTGCCTGGATCAACAGGACTTCTCTCTTGTCCATCTTTCTTACTCTGTCCCTACCCCAGAATTAATGTTGACTTATAATCATATAAATTTTGTGAGTGCTGTGTTGATATGATTTATTTTTTTAATCATTAAAAAAACTTTAGCTTTAGCTGAACAGCTTATCTATATGTATATGTGAAACAGCTATACATTATAATTTTTAAAATTATTTTTTAGGTACATTGGATCCTGTTACATTAGTGTTTCTTGGTTTTTCTTTGGCCACACTTGAATATTTTCCAGAAGATCTACTAAAGAAAATGTTTAACATTGAGTTCTTAGCCAGATTAGATTCTCAACTTGAAAGTATGTATCTGCATTTTATTTATTTATTTATTTATAATTTATTAAATGTATTTTATATACAAGTGTCATTTGTGTCCATACCGAAGCATTTAAAGGCTAATAACATTATTTCCTGGTTTTTTTGTTTGTTTGTTTTTGTTTTTTCCAAACGGTGTTTCTCTGTGTAGTTTTGGTGCCTGTCCTGGATCTCACTCCGTAGGCCAGGCTGGCCTCAAACTCACAGAGATCCTCCTGGCTCTGCCTCTAGGGATTAAAGGTCTGTGCCACCACCACCTGGCACATTATTTCCTGTTAATAAAAGCAGTTTATGATTGACCAAGGGCTTGTTTAATGATAGAATGCTTGCTTAGCATTTGTTAAACCCTGGGTTTCATCTCCAGGATGGGAGGGTGGAGATGTGTGTATACATATGTATGCACATATACTTATAAATATATATAATATACAATAGGTATATAATACACTATATATATATATATATATATATGTTATCCGTGGAGGATGGTTGAAAGTTTGAAGCCGACCAAGTCAGCCAGGACTTTATTGAGATCCTGTCTTAAAAAATATAAAATTCTGACTATTATAGAAACTCCAGAAAACACACAAAAGGATATCAAAGTTAGATACTGTCACTAATTCTACCACCAAGTAAAACTCCCTTCAATGGGGAGGTGCTTTCTTTTCCTTCCTTTAATTCTTTTGTTTGGAAAGAATTGAGCCCACAGCGTCTTGCATGCTAACCACACACTCTACCACTAGGCTGCACTCCGAGTGCTTGAAGTACTTCTTTTGTGTCTTACTTTTGGTCTCATATAAATACTTATGTATCAAAGTATGTTTTTTTTTTTTTTTTTGGTTTTTTCGAGACAGGGTTTCTCTGTGTAGCTTTGCGCCTTTCCTGGAGCTCACTTGGTAGTCCAGGCTGGCCTCGAACTCACAGAGATCCGCCTGCCTCTGCCTCCCGAGTGCTGGGATTAAAGGCGTGCGCCACCACCGCCCGGCCAAAGTATGTTTTTAAATGGATGGAGATCTTAATTTTTTTTTTTTCAAGACAGGGTTTCTCTGTGTAGCTTTGCACCTATCCTGGAACTCACTTTGGAGACCAGGCTGGCCTCGAACTCACAGAGATCTGCCTGGGTCTGCCTCCCGAGTGCTGGGATTAAAGGTGTGCGCCACCACCGCCTGGCCTTTAAATTGTTTTTTATGTTGCTGTTTTCATTGAACTATATTCTGAACAACTTTCCATATCATAAAATATTTTGATGTCATATTTTTACTGGATTCATGGCATACCATTATATAGCTGTAATAAAACTTCCATTATCTGAAACCAGGAAGTCCTTTTTTAAAATAAGCAGCACTGTGGATTGATTTTAGGGCCTTGTGCGTGAACTTCAGGCTTGCCACTTTATTATATCTTGGGACTCTTAGTTCTTATTTTATAGTTTTCCAATTCATTACAAATAACGAATGTTACACATGAACCATGGATTGTTACCTTATGATAAATTCCAAAATATGGAAGAAAGTCAATGAAAAATCTTGGTAGCATTTTTTTAAAATGTAGTTTTAAAATTCACAAAATGTAGAAATCGCTTTTTTTTTTCTTTTTTTTTTTTCTTTTTTTTTTGTTTTTTGAGACAGTGTTTCTCTGTGT
Source organism: Peromyscus attwateri (assembly GCA_902168425.1). Taxonomy (NCBI): domain Eukaryota; kingdom Metazoa; phylum Chordata; class Mammalia; order Rodentia; family Cricetidae; genus Peromyscus; species Peromyscus attwateri. The sequence continues at coordinate 41,613 of CABHPP010000306.1, read as the reverse complement.
AATAGCTTTAGCTATCCTGGAACTCACTTTGTAGACCAGACTGGCTTCAAACTTGCAGAGATCTGTCTAGGATTAAAGTGCTGGGATTAAAGGACTGAGCCATTATCTCCTGGCAGAAATCAATCTTAATCATGTTACCAAATGTATCAACTTAAAGATGTGACACAGCCAGGTGGTGGTGGTGGGTGGTGGTGGTGGTGGTGGTGGTGGTGGTGCACGCCTTTAATCCCAGCACTCGGGAGGCAGAGGCAGGCGGATCTCTGTGAGTTCGAAGCCAACCTGGGCTACAGAGTGAGTTCCAGGAAAGGCGCAAAGCTACACAGAGAAACCCTGTCTCGAAAAACCAGAAAAAAAATAAATAAATAAAAAAGATGTGACACATTCATAAATGAAGCGACTTTCTCATGGTATGGAATGTATCAACTTAGAGATGTAGCATTCACAAATGAAGTGATTCTCAAGTAAGAGTTAAAGTATCAACCAGCAGTGGGGGTCATGATATGAAGAAATGAAGTTTCTGCTAGGTCTGGGCTATCCAAATCCATTAGTAATTTGTTTTTCATTTCAGTTTTACCTTCAACTCTAAGTGCAAGGGTCCAGTTTCGCCTTATGGAGTTAAATAGAGCAGTCTGCTTGGAATGTCCTGAATTTCAGATCCCGTGGTTTCACGATCGCTTTTGTCAAGCACAGTATAACAAAGGTTTGTTTTCTTTTGGTAAGAGAGTATAGCTAATTCCAGAACAGATTATTAGATAAGACATTGTTATCACCATTAAATCTCAATATGGCCAGAGTTTCCAGGAGGGACTGTGGCTTGTTAAATACCCTTGTAAGTGGGATTCATTTTACAGGATTTTTTTTTACCTAGAACACTGACCGCTTGCGAGCAGGCAGTTATCTCCTATTGAATTTAGAGTTTTTCACACGGATTGCATTAGGCTCTTACTGTCTTTACTTCTGTGTGCGCCTGTGGTTGCACACACAGGCGTGTGTGGAGGTCAAAGGATAGCTTTCTGGAGTCAGTTCCCTCCTTCCAAACAGCACCTTAGGCTTGGGGGGCGTGGGGGACCTTAGGCTGGGGGGCGATCCCTTTACAAAACTGCTGAGCCACCTGGCCAGCCCTGAAGCTCTGGTAAAAAAATTTATTTTCCAGTTTGTAGAGTTAGGATGGCTTTTAATTTTCATATTTTTTCTAAAGATATTGGTGTCATGAATGGAGCACAGCAGCAGATCTATAAAATGCTAGCGGAAGTCCTTGGAGGACTCAGATGTGTAAAAGCTTCCGCTCTTTCAGCGTATTACCACATAGTGGGTAAGTCACCAGGACATGACCAGCTCCTTTTGGACCAAACTCACTTGAATAGTCTCCTGATTAACTGGAACTTTAGAAAGGTTTACAATTGTTTGTAAAGATTATTTTTATTTTACGTGTATAAGCGTTTTTGCCCACATTTGTCTAAGTGCACTAAGGGTAGCCTTAATACTTACGTCAACCATAAGAGGGAGCCCCATCCCGTGGAACTGGAATTACCCATGGTGGTGAGTCACCTGTGGGTGCTGGAAACCCAATCCAGGCCCTCTGCAGTGCCCTTCTGTGTTCTTTATCACTGAGCCATCTCTCAAACCCCAGGTTTATAATTTCTTTTCAAATTTTTATTATGAAAATTTCCAAACATACAAAAGTAGACAAAAAAAAAATGAATTCTCAAGTTCACTCCCATGGCCCACCTTGGATAACCATCAATATTTCTGTTTTCAGAAAAAAAAAATAAAGTTAATCTTCATCAGTGCTAAGTAAAATCCAGACTCAGATTCACCAAACATTTCTGGATCCTCAAAAGATTCTGTTCTTGCTGGGCAGTGGTGGCGTACATCTTTAATCCCAGCACTCGGGAGGCCGGCCTGATCTACAGAGTGAGTTCTAGGACAGCTAGGGCTACACAGAGAAACTCTGTTTTGAAAAACCAAAACAAACAAAAAAAACCCAAAAACCAAAAACAAGATTCTGTCCTACCTGGACATGGTGGCACATGCCTATAACCCCAGCTTCTCTGGAGGTTTAGCTAAGCCTGGGCAGCAGAGCAAGCCCCTATCTCAAAACCAACCAAACAAAACCAAGCACACAGCAGGACTTTAGGGGAAGTGTGGCCTCTGCTGCTCTTCTGCTGCTTTCCTTTTCGGAGAGGCTGCTGCATCTTCTAAGGTAATGAGGGCTCTGCCCGCACAAATGAATCACCTCCTAAAGGCTTTCCTCCTAATACCATCACATTGGGGGTTAAAGAGACCATCTGTCCTAGTTAACTTTCTTTTCTTTTCTTTTAAATAATTTATTTTTATTTTATGTGCATTGGTGTTCTGCCTGCATGCACGTCTGTGTGAGGCTGTCAGGTTCCCTGGAACTGGAGTTACAGACAGTTGTGAGCTGCCATGTAGGTCTAGGAATTGAACCCAGGTCCTGTGGAAGAGCAGTCAGTACTCTTAACCACCGAGCCATCTCTCCAGCCCCCTAGTTTGCTTTCTCTAGCTTTAATAAACATGACCAAAAGCAACTTGGGGAGAAAAGGTTTATTTCATCTTACAGCTAGTAGTCTGTCATCCAGGGAAGTCAGGGCAGGAACTCGAGGCAGGAATGGTGCAGAGTCTATGGCGGATGATAGGAGGCTTTGAAACCTCAAAGCCTGCCCCCAATGATGCACTCCCTCCAGCAGGGCCACACCTCCTAAGCCTCCTCAAAGAGTGCAGCTGGGGACCGTGTATTCAAATGCCTGAGAATATAGGGAACACGTCATTCAAACCACCACACAGAATCAGGCTGGGAGCTGTGGCATATACTGGTAGTCCAGTTATGGAAGAAGCTGAGGCAGGAGGATGACTTGAGCCTTGGGATTCTTAACTAGCTAACAACATAGCAAGAGCCCATCTCAGTAATGAAAATGCAGAATAATTTAGATTTAATATTATATAGCCTTCATGGTTGTTTCTTATATATATTTTTAATTTAATTTTTCAAGTTGGGATCCAAACATTGCATTTGGTTAATCTGTCTTTTTTTTTTTTTTCAGTTCTGTTTTTCTCCCTTTTTCCCCTCTTACAATTTATTGGAAAATGTTTCATCATTTAGACTCTTCTGATTGAACCCTTTGGAATCATTTGACATGATCATGTTGCTCTTACCTTTCTGGTAAACCAGCAGTTAGAGGTGGATGCTTAATTGGATTCTAGCTTTAATTTGTCTTTGGCCAGACTGTCTCACAGATGGTTATTTCTTAGTGCATTGTATCAAAAATGATCACTCATCAGTGGGTTTGTAATGTTCTTCAGGCTGATTCATCTGTGAGACAGTTCCCTCATGAGGGTTTGCCAATCTCTCCTTGCCTAAATCTAGCATCCATAAGGGAGGCCAGACAGCGAGTTTCTGCATGTACCATTCCTTCTACATTGATTGCTTCATTTTGTCTCCAAAAAACAGTCCATGTCAGCTTAGTTCCTGTCCATGCAGTTCATATAGGAAGGCTTGTCCTGGTTTCCAGATGTCCTGTCTTAGCATCCTCAGATATGACCAAGAAACTTAAAGATGCTAAAATAAAACTTTTTTTTGAAACTTAAAAGGTATTAATAAAACTTTTTTTTTTTTGAGGCAGTCTGGCTCAGCTGATCCTAACTTGTCATCCTTCTGCCTCAGCCTCCCAAGTGCTGAGATTACAGGCATGCATCACTATGCCTGGCTTAAAGCAAAACTCTTTGATATGATTTGACTTAGATCAGTGCTAAGTGCAGCCAGCTATGTGCTGTAGTTCATTAATCCTTGCTTGGTATTTATTGATTTTCAGAGAAAAATACCACTGAACAATACCTTACAAAATGAGTTGGTTAATCAGAGAGCTATATTGTTCTTTTTGCTCTTTTAAATACATGTTTGTATATATAAATATATATAAATATGCTTAAAATAAACTTTTGACTGCTAGAATTTACCTAATTTATACTATTGATTCTTCTTCTTTTTTTTTTTTAATAAGATTTTGAATGCATTTTGGATAAACGGAAAAAACCTCTTCCTTATGGAAGCCATAGCATCACCCCAGGGAAATCATCGAGAATGTACTGGGAGTCAAACACTCCGAGAGCTGAGTCAAGGCTTCCACCAGAATCTGAGAGGTAATTTACGTTTCCGTTTTAGGACGGTTTCTGAATGGCTATGCTCGGCATTGTTTTACAGCCTCTTTCATTAAGGGTTGTCAGCTATAGCCCCTACTATCCAAACACCCCACACCATGCGTCTCTGTACTTTTGTCTGTCTTGTACCTGCCACCGGTCAGTTTCCTTCACATGGGCCGGTCTGCGTGACCGAGCAGTGACCTGGTTATCCTTAGCCAGGGGCGCAGGGTGTCCTTCTTGGTGGTCCATGCTTCTCTGCTTGGGAGAGCACTTGGTCACTTCTTCTGCATTGCTGCTGTGCTCACACATCCGGTCAGACCATAGCTCTAGTGCTTTGACTTTATGGGTAAATTCTTTTTTTTTTAAATTTATTTATTTATTTATTTATTTTTTAAATTACACTCATGATATTCATTAATTACACTCATGATATTAACCACATTTGTGGTATTCATAGATTACATTCGCAGTATTCATTCAATTATATATATATGTATATATATATATATATATATATTTTTTTTTTTTTTTTTAATTTTAAATGCCGAATGTCATTTATTGAAGGGGGGAGGAGGTCTTAAATACAGGCTTACAGCACAATGGGGGGACCCTGGAGGGCAGAAGTTCACTACTGATGTTTTACAATCTTGCTTCTAATCTGTTAATGCCCATTATTCAGGATACACAGACAAGGGACTTCTCTTAAGCATTCAGGAGGGTGGAACCTGGCAGGGAATTAGCACAGGGAGGATATCAAGGTCAAGGTGCGCAAGCAAGGCAGCAGTTACCCAAAACGGGGGCCAGGGCCCTACAGGTCCCCCTTTTATTAAAAAATGAGCTTCTGACTTGGGTTGCGTGGGACGTCAGCAGGTCACCTTACCTGTCATGGAGACGCCTGCCCAGGCCACACAGGTGCTCTGTCTTAGGTTGGTGAGTGCCCATGGGTAAATTCTTTATGGAAGAATCTATCTCATAAGTGCATGTTGGACAAACAAACTCATGAGCGTTTAGGGGATGTTTTGCTATATAGTTTCTTTAAATGGAAAGCTTTGACTTTCGTTACTAATTTCTTAAGTAGAAAATAATTTGGAGCTGGGTGTGGCGTGTGCCTGTCTTCCCACCCAGCACTTGGGCGGTAGAAGCTAGAGGGTCATTAGTTCAAGGCTAGCCTGTATTAGTCACATTTCTATTGCTGTGATAAACACTATGTGCCAGGCTCCTTAGACAAGGAAGAATTTGGGGCTTATGGTTCCAGAGGAACGAGAGTCTATCACCGTCAAGGCAGGAAGCATGTCAGCAGGCGGTGTGGTCACTGGAGCAGCTCAGAGCTCACATCTTGAACCACAGGCAGAGACCAGGGAGCAAATGGAATGGCGTGTGGCTCTTGAAACCTCAAAGCCCACCCCTAGTGACATACTTCCTCCAGCAATGCCACACCTCCCCAAGCCTCTCCAAATAGAGCCATCAGATGGGGGCCACGGATTCAAATTCGAGAGACTGGGGAACAGTCATTGAAACCACCATACTGGGCTGCTTGAGACTCTGTTCAAGAGACTCAAGACTTTGTTCAGAGAATGAACAAAATAAAAAGCCGCCTTTTGTACTGATTTTTAGTCATTTAGCCTTTGTTAGTTTATACGAATACATTCTTTTTCCTGAAAGGCTTGTGGTTACTGGTTTTGGAAGTAAAGATTTTTATTTTTTGTAGGATTGCTTTAGACTTTTTGGATGTAAGAGCCTTTTGTTCAAACATTCCTCACTTAAAAGGAAAATCTGCTATGAAAAAGCGACATTTGGAAATTTTGGGCTATCGTGTTATTCAGGTATGAAACAGTCATGTAATTCAGCCTCTAAAAAGGCATGGTGGGGTGGGTAGGGCCAGGCGCGTCTATGATCCCAGTGCTGTTGGGCACAGATAGGTGGATCGCTGGAGCTTGCTCTACCAGCCTACCTGCTGTCCCCTGAGAGACCTTGTCTCAAGGGAATAAGGCATAGAGTGATAGAGCAGGACACTGTTTGGTCTCCTGGCACACATGGACATGTGTATCTGCATGCATGTGCGTAACACACACCACACACACACCCACAAATTGGCAACTACAAATACTGGGTGACAAGTCATATATACACTCTTAGCTCATAACCTTAGAGACCAATAGAATAATTTCTACATTTTATAACATTTCATAAATCTCTGAAGCTACCGTTAGAAAGCTTATATATCCCTTCATTAAAAAGCTGGCCCCGCCCCTCATGGGAGAGCCGGCACCGCCCCTCATGGGAGAGCTGCCTCTCCCCAGTACTTAGGGAGAGCTGGCCCCAAAGGCACACGAGTAGGAGAACTGGCTCCACCCCTCGCCTTAGGGGGCCAGCCCTGGTGCTGCTGACTGACCAGCTCAGCTCTCACCCGGGCCCATATCCTGGGCCTTGCCTTGGCCTACCCTAACTTCGACCCCATCTATGACCTGGAGTGTATGAAGGGACTGGTCCTGCCAAACGATAGCCATAGGACCTCCATGACAGGGCAACATCAGGATATCTGAGAGGAGTTTTGGTGAGGATGCAGTGATGACGGTGTGCCAGAGGCCAGAGGCCTTGAACCAGCCCAACGACTCATTGCAGTGAACATTGGTGGGTGGGGCTGACTGGACAAAAGGGTGTACTGTGTGATACACCAAAGCTCCCAGTGCCACTAGAGAGAATGAAGAGGTGGTGGAGAGGCGAGAAAGCTGGAGGAGTGAGGTGGTTTTTTTGTTGGTTTTGTTTTTAATTAATTTGTGTGGGGGTTTCTTTTGTGGCGGACGCTGCAGGGTGAGGAGCAGATAGGGAGGGGCTGGGAGGTGAGCAGGATTGGGGTGCATGATTGAAATTCCCAAAGAATCAATAAGAAATTATGTTATAAAAATAATTTCTACATTTTACAACATTTTATAAGTCTCTGAAGCTATCACTAGTAAGCTTATATATCCCCTCATTAAACCAGTAGGGAGCTCCATCTAATGGTGGGGAGATCAAATTAAAAACACTTGCCGTTGCTTTTATTCAAATGAATGACTTACTTTGCAGGTCCCTTACTTTGAATGGAACTCTATGGCACTGTCAACAAAGGACGCAAGGATGGACTACCTGAGAGAACGCATATTTGGAGCAGACAAATCATGACTTCACTTCAAATGACTGTAGCATACCACATTTGTGTTTCTTTAAGTGGCCTAACTCAATTATAAAGTGCTAAGTGCAAATATTCTGAGTTGGGAACCTGCCTGACGTGTTTGGGAATAACAAGAGATAAGTTGTGGTTAGAGCAGATCAAATGGGAAGTGGGTTGGGAGTGTAGAGAAAGGTCGGAGCAAACAGTCAACAGTGGATGGCCGCATGGCTCCTCCGAAGGAGGGAAGCCATTGTAGTTTTAAGCAAGGAATGCTAAGAACATACATATTTTGTATTATTTAAGTATTTTGTTTTTATTTTTTATCTTAAGTAGTCCTGACTGGTCTTAACCTTGTGGCCATCCTCCTGCCTCTGCTTCTGGAGTGCTGGGATTACAGGTGTGTGCCATGATGTCCACGAAGAACTATTTTAATAAGCGAGTTCATCCCAACACTCTGGGGGTGACATAGGAGATTGAGATTGAGGCCAGCTTGTGGTACATAGTGAGTTCCAGGACAGCCTAAGCAATAATGTGAGACAGTCTCAAAACACCCACCCCACCCCCCAAAAAATAAAAAAAAAAATTCTTAATGCACAATTTTAAATTTTCCTATTTTTTTCCTTCATGCACAAATGTATTTTCTTTTCTTTTCTTTTTTTTTTTTCCTTTCTTTTTTTTTCCCGAAGCTGAGGACCGAACCCAGGACCTTGTGCTTGCTAGGCAAGCACTCTACCACTGAGCTAAATCCCCAACCCCTGTATTTTATTTTGATTAAATCCAAATCTACCTTTCACTCCCCTCCCCACCTCCTCCTGTGTCCCTCTTCCCCGTCCCTGTTCTAACTTCGTGTCCTTCCCCTTCTTTCCCTAAACGTTTGTATATGTCACCTAGTGAGTGCATTTAGGGTTGCTGCATGCACATGGGTAGAGGGCTGTCCTCTGTAGCATGGCCTGGCCCTGAAGAAGACAGACTTGCTCCCCTGCAACTGCTGTGTCTTCTAAACTAGGAGTGGGCCTGGAGAGCCCCATTATCAATGCTTGAATGTTGACCAGCTTGATCTTGTGCGGCTTGTCTTGTGTGGGCAACAATGGCTGTTGAGAGTTCACGAGTGCAAGTGCCTGTTACTCCAGAAGACGCTGTCTGGCTCTTACAGTTTTCCGCCCCTTCATCCGGGACATTCCCTGAGTCTTGGGTGAGAGGTGTGACACAGACCCATTCCTTTCACCGAGATGGGGGTCTATGGGAAGAGAAGGTGGGATGTGGGCTGGTGTTGGGACAATCCTGAATTTGTTCAGATGTGTTGAGTTTATGACACTTTATCAGCACCCAAGTGGAGATGACCACTCAGTGAGTTTGGAGGTCACAGAGAGGTCTAGGCTTCAGAAAGAAGTATGAAGTTGTCATTGGTATTTGGCACCATGAGACTACATGAAATCACTTTAAGCTGCTATTGGAGAAGAGTGTGAATGGAGGGGAAATGTGGGACTGTCCCCTCAGGCACTCCAGCATGAAGAGACCAGAAAGAAGAGCTAACAAAAGAGGCCTGTGAAGGTCCATCCATACACAGATGTGTGGTAGGACCCAGGTGGTGATCGGTTCGTGACTCACATTGTTGAATCTGAGGCTTATGGTAGACTGAGGAGTCTCTAGACACACACACACACCAATGAGTGTGGGGCCTTTCGACCCCAAAGATGGAGTCTCACTGTGTTTCCCAAGCTGGGCTCACACTTGTGTGTTCCAACAGTCAGCCTCTGAGGACGCCAGGCTTTCAGACATGCCCACCACACCTGGCTCAGTTGTCTCTCCTGTTGTTGGGGATCTAGCAAATATGCAGCCCTTCTATGGCATATAAAGCTAAAAATGAACCAGTGACGACCTGCCCTTCCTCACATCATCTGCCCCAGAAGTTTAAAGGTCACCCCCCCCCCCCATTACAGCTGCTGTGCTTAATGTTGTGAAGGCTACGATTTATTGGGTTTTTAATTTAAACATTTTATATTTGGGGCTGGAAAGATGGATCAGCAGGTAAACACGCTTGTCTCAAAAGCTGAGAACTAGAGTTCAAGTCCCTAGAACCCACAAAGAAAGACTGGCGTGTAGCGTGTGTGCCCCTACAGGAAGACGGGATGCAGACAGGATTGTACCCTGAAACTTGCAGACAAGTTAGCCTGCCGTCCGCAGTGGAACAGCAGCAAAGAGACCACGGCTCTAGAACGGTGGGAAGTGAAGGCTGACACTTGAGCTTGCCCTCTGACCTTCACATGTGCACTGTGGCACGTGCAAGCACGCACACACTGTCTGCAGACACACACAAAAACACTACATTTTCCTTTGGAAATAATATGCCAGTGTCACAAAAAGAAGAAAGGGACTGGAGAGATGGCTCAGCAGTTGAGAGCACTTACTGTTCTTCCAGAGGACCTGGGATTGGTTCCCAGCACCCACATGGCAGCTCACAAGCACCTCTAACTCCAGTCCCTGGGGATCCGAAGCCCTCTGGTCTCCATGGGCACCAGACAGGCATGTGGTGGTGCACAGACGTACACACAGGCAAAACACCCGTACACATAAATAAAACATTTAAAAGGGGTGGTGGGAGGCCATTTGGATTTGATTAGACACTTTTCCCTACAGATGAGACTCATTTATTATACTTCTTAAACAGCAGTTCCAATCATCTTCATTATAATGCACAAGACTCCTATCATAGCTCAAAACATGAGAAAGGTTTCTGTTATTCAAACATTTCTTTAGAATGTAGACATATGCATTTCATAGATAATAGAAAACACGTGTAAATGTACCTTAAGAATACAAAGGATGAGTAAACAGCTCAGATTTAGAAAGCTCACTTCTTTGAGTAAAGTTTAACAAAAGTACATTGTTCAACTGAATACTAAAGTTCTTAGCAAATGGTTTTATACTTTATACTCAGCACTGGAAAAAGCCGTGACTGAGATTCTGCTACATAGAGACTCTACATGAATCATTGTACAGGCTTAAAGAAAGACAATAAATTATAACTCTCTTGTCCCAACAAGCCACCTCTCAAACCATTGTTTTTGTGACCTTGTTTATAGTTTAGACAGTTTGAACAGATTTAAGCGTGTTGCTAGGCAACTAGCTCCGGAAGCGTAACGTATTTCCTTCAACATCCCAGCCCATTCTTTTTTATCATCTTCATACCTGATGGAAGAAAAAACAAAAAACAATAAGCAGCCTTTAATGAGAGCCTTTTATGAGTTTCTTTGTGTTCAGTATAAAAATGGGGTGTCTGGGGGAATCCCCACTGTTTCCTGCCAGACAGGGTGCCTCGACTGGTAAGTAACAGTTGAATTCCTTTCAAAATATGCCCACTGTGAATGAGCATATACCTGGACCCTGGCCATTGTATTGGAATTGGACTGTCCAGAAGAAGTAATGGACAGCTGAGCAGCTCATCATCCACGTGGGACTGGTGAAGATGGCTGGTGAAGAGCCAGGAAGCAAACTCTTATGAGGGAGAACTCGGGGGCAGGACTTAGCCTGGATTGCGATTTCAGTAGTTCCCACCTACTGGTGCCTCGTGTAGCACTTGATCCAGGGTTGACCCCTTCCCCTCTGCTGTTTGAGGGCTGTTCTTGGACTATGCCCTCGCCTCTCGTTAGGAACTGATCGTCTTCATCTCTGAGTATTCAAGGTTACAAAGATGCAATTTGCATTGCCTTAAATGTGTGCTTGACATCGCACTGGAATTTGAGGGCAGCCTGGGCTATCCATAATGAGTCTGAGGTCAACCTGGGCTATAGCATAAGATTCCCATCTCAAAATACAATGGAAATGTACTTCGCACATGACAACAGAAGGGTTGATAGGTTTAGAGTGTGGACTGCCGAAGGTGTGTTTTTGTTTTGTCCCTTTGTATGTGTGGACACACAGGTTCCCTAGGAGGCAGTGCACAAGTGAACAGCCACCTGCCTCTAGGTCAATAGCACTCAATTTATAGAGGACACTTGCCAATCACTCAGAGAGGGCTTGTTATAATTGTTGACTCCCACTGCCCAAAGGTCAGGCCTGAGAATCTGCATTTTAAGCCTTTATTTTTATTTTATGTGTATGGGCGTTTTCCCTGCATGTATGTCTGTGTATCATGTGTGTGCAGTGCCTGCAGAGGCCAGATAAGGGAGTTGGATCTCCTGGGACTGGAGTTAAAGATGGTTGAGAGCTGCCGTGTGGGTGCTGGGAATCAAGCGTGGTCCTCTGGGATGGGCAGCCTGATCTCTTAACCTCTGAGCCGCCTCTCTAGCTCTGAGAATCCATATGTCTAGCAAACACAGCTGTTGTTGACACTGCTTTGAGAACTGCTACAGTAATCACAAGGTCTTGAGTTTGGCTGCATGATGGAACCACCTGGAGATGCTAAAAAACTCTCCTGTCTGGTCCCTCCCCAGAGACCCAGTTGGTCTGATGTGTGACCTAGGGATGTGGACTTTTTGAAAACTCAGAAAGTACTGCAACAAAACTTGAGACTAAAAAGTGGGTGTCATTTGTTCTAGACCCAAACCAGCAGGTGCTCTATTCCCTGCTGGTGGACTGCAGGATGGATAGACTAAATGTAAGTGTACCAACCTATCAACTAGGAGTCTTGTTAAAATGCCACTTCTGATTCAGGAGGTCCCAAGTGGGATCTGGGAGTCTGCGTCTCCAAGTAGCTCCAAGGGATGCTGCTGCTGCTGCTGCTGCTGCTGTTCTATGAGCCCTACTCTGGGGAGCAGGGCACTGATCCAGCCTTGGGAGTGGGGCTGGCCTTGAAGCTGATGGGAGAGCATGATCGTGGCTGATTCTAGGGGAGTATGCAGCCTGGGCTCACTTAGGCTGTCCTTAGGCACCCAAGACCCCCTCTTGTAAGTCAGACATCAAGCACAGTGCCTGGGCTGGCTGCAGGAACCATTGAAGAATCCTGATGATTGATGGTGGCCTGTCAATCACTAGACGCCCTGCACAAGACTGTGGTCTCCAAATAGACTTATGCTCCTGTGACCTCTGGGATGAATCTTGGTTTCCAGTTGATATTTACTGTATCTGACACTATGGTAAAAGTGTTCCCTGCCCTTTAAAAAACATTCTTTGACTAAAATAGTTCAGTTGAGTAACCACTGCATACTTGGGAGAATTGCCCCGCAGCTGTCTGGGTGGTAAAGTGGATTGCTACTTTCACTTTTTTTTTCTTTTTAAACAAGCATTTACTACCCGAATCATCAAACGGCTGGAAGAATAAATTAGACTTAATGAACTCATCAACTCATTTCTTCAGTGCTGTTTTCTTTCTTTTAAAAAATAATTTTAAAATTATTATTATATTTTTAATGTGCATTGGTGTTTTGGCTGCATGTGTGTATGTCTGTGTGAGGATGTCAGATCCCCTGGCACCAGAGTTAGATAGTTGTGAGCTGCTGTGTGGGTACTGGGAATTGAACCTGGGTCCTCTAGGAAGAGCAGTCAGTGCTCTTAACCACTGAGCCATCTCTCCAGCCTCAAGTGCTGTGTTTTCTTAGGAGATGAACTACTCTGAAGGAAAGTAAACCACTCTGCCCTGCTGAGTCACTGGACCATTACACTCTTACACTAGGACTGGGCAGAAAAGCTCAGCTGTCCTAACTCATTTTACAATTGAAAAAACCTGCCTAGGGCTGGAGAGATGGCTCAGCAGTAAAGAACACTGGCTGTTCTTCCAGAGGGACCCAGGTTTCACTCCCAGCAACCACATGGTGGCTCACAGTTGTCTGTAACTCCAGCTCCAGGGGATCCAATGCCCTCTTCTGACCTCCAAATGCATCAGATATGCATACAGGCAAAACACCCATATACAGAAAATAACATTTTTTTAAATTAAAACAACAACAAACCAAGAAGCCATTCTAGATGAGTTCTTTCCTTAATCTCACAGCTAACCAAATCACAAGCCATACTTGATCAATACGTGGCATATTCAAAAGTTCAGCTAGGCTTGAAGTCTATAGTTTACCGCTGAGAAGTAGCTTGCATGATGGGAAAAATCTGGCTTATTTACTGCAAACTTGCTTATCAGTGATCTGATTTAATACTTGGGTCAAAGAAGTAGACTGAGGAAGACTTACTTCCATATGTCATTGACTTCAGTGGGCGCAAACTCTTTGGATTCCAGTTGAACCATCGCAAAACCGCCAACGGCATACAGAGATCCGGCCAGGCTCACCAGACTGATGGAGCTTCTTTCTTGAGGAAATTCTGTCATCACTTCCCATCTAGGTATTTTATTGAAAATGCAGTCAACATAAAATGTACAGACATACACCATTTTGGTGTAATTTTGTTATTTTTAAAGGGGGTGTGTGTGTGAGTGTGTGTATGTGTGTGTGCATGCATGTACACACATCCATCAATAGGTATGAAACTTGTTAGAGCCCACTAGGTTTCCTAGTGGCTGTACCCAGCAGGACTGCAGAAGAGGTTGGTTGAACCATGGGCCTGGGTAGCAGGGGACTGTAACTAGCAAGGGGGAGGTCTTTTGCACCACCCCTTGGCATTGTTATAAATAGACCTTTGGAATAAGTTCTGGGCCGGTGGATAAGGATCCAGGCCCACCGAGTCCATCCTGTGCGTTCTCTGTCTCTCTCCATTCTCTGTCTCTTATCCCTCATTCCTCAAGAGTTCCTGGGGTAAATAAGTGTGGGCGTTGGTCAGCTACCAAAACTAAAAACACAGAGGCTTTATAGTTTTGTGTGCACGTTTACACTTTTTTTTTTTATTTTAGACAGGGTTTCACTATGTAGCTCAAGAGATTTGTCTGCCTCCGCCTCCCCAGCACTGCCAATCAAAGGCGTGCCCCACAGCGTCCAGCAGAGTTAAGCTTTTTGTACTGGAGCATTTCCCCTATTATCCAGTCTTCAGGAACATCACTTTTAATTATTACTTAAGTTTAGTTCCTTGAAAATTTTTTTGTGATTTGCAAATATCAAATCAAAATCATTTTGAAATCATATATATTTGGTTTCTCAAAAAGGTAATAACACTGCTCTAATTTTTTCAACACTAATGCAGGAATACAAAACATATATACTCACCCAAGTTGTGTAAGCTCAAAAATTTAGAAAGGCTAGTTTTATATAAAAATATCAGTCAAGTATCTTTTCACATTATTTCAATAAAAACTTAAAAGTAAAAAAATTAAGAAATTTATAAAGCACTCATCATTTATGAGTGTTAATTGTTAACAAGTGAAAATATTTTAAATTTTTATTTGACTTTTCGAGGCAGGGTTTCTCTGTGTAGCCCTGCTGTCCTGGAACTCACTCTGCAGACCAGGCTGGCCTTGAACTCCAGAGATCCGCCTGCCTCTGCCTCCTGAGTGCTAGGCTTAAAGGCGTGCGCCACCACTGCCCAGCCAAAAATATTTTTTTAATTTTTTTTTTTTTTTTTGGTTTTTCGAGACAGGGTTTCTCTGTGTAGCTTTGCTCTTTTCCTGGAACTCACTCTGTAGCCCAGGCTGGCCTCGAACTCACAGAGATCCGCCTGCCTCTGCCTCCCGAGTGCTGGGATTAAAGGCGTGCGCCACCAACACCCGGCTATTTTTTTTTTAATTTTTAAACTACATGTTCCCCATAAATTCTCTTAAGACATGTCTACCCATCTTTGTTCATGCAGCTTTTCAGAGATAATAATGCCTTTGCTAAGTGACAGTGTATAAGGTTAGTGCAGAGTCAGGCAAACTGTCAACAGTAACTTATGAGTCATACATTCCAAATGACAAATACATGGTGTGGGGAGCTGGAAATACTTCCTCTTTCACCTAAGGCTCTCTGGCTTTCCCTTCCCATGCCCTAGAAGGAGTAATTGCCACCAAACACAACAACTAAATGTACATGACTCGTACACTGTAGCAAAGCGACTCACTTATTGGTCTTGAGGTCGAACGCTTCAACCGACGCTGAAAGACCATCCTCGGTGACCCCTCCCGCGATTACAATTTTGCCTTTATGGATCGCCACTCCAAACATGGAACGAGGGGTCTTCATCGGAGCCAGATCTTTCCAGTCTCCCTTTTTTGGGTTGTAAATAAACACCCTGTTTGTACACTTTCTGTGAACATAAAAAGACAACAAATGTTCCTTTTAGAATCTTCTTTTTGTGAAAGCAACTTTAATAATCTGGTTTTGTTTCTATGGAATACATAGTACTTCATTTAAAGGATTCTGGGACTGTCTGGGGCAAGGGATGTTGTTCAGAGGCAGAATACTAATGAAGGATGTGTGAGGCACCGAATTCAAACCCTGAAAAAAAATTTTTTTCCACTGTGTTCAGTCTTGTCTACGTAAGATCCTATATTTACAAACCACTGTGACTGTAGATTACATAAGTAATCATGTAAGGTGATGAATTATGAAAACAGCTTTATATGCTAAATGCTATAAAACATTTAGCACTTGGACTCATCCAAATTATTCTCAAGATTGATCTTAGGGTTTCTTTTTCCTTTCTTTTTTTTTTTTTTTTTTTTTTTGAGGCAGGGTTTCTTTATGTAGTCCTGACTGTCCTGGAACTCACTCTGTAGACCAGGCTGGCCTCAAACTAGAGATTCTCCTGCCTCTGCCTCCAAAGTGCTGGCATTAAAGGCATGCACCACCACCTGGCTTGGACCTTAGGGTCTCTTAAAGTTGTTCATAGCTGGTCAACAGTTCTGGATTCCCAGTAGTAATCAGTTTGGTAAGGCCAAGAAACAAACAAAAACCCTTTTGTGAGAATAATTTTTTCTTAATCTGAAAAAAAACCACCAGACATAAGCATTTCCTTTATGACTTGACTATGGCAAGGCTGGACAGATGGCTCAGTGGGTAAGAGCACTGCTGCTCTTCCAAAGGACCCAGGTTCAATTCTCAGCACCCACATGGTGAATCACAATTATCTGTAACTCTAGTTCTAGGGGACGCAATGCCCTTCTAGCCTCCAAAGGCACCAGGCACATACATGGTACACAGACATACATGACACAAAATACCCCCACACATTAAATGAATATTTAAAAAAAAAGACTCGACTATGGCAAAGTCTTGGTAAGATCAGAAAAGAGAATCATATTCACTAGGGCCATTCAGAGCTTCCCCACCCCTGTCCTTGGGATTGGTCTCAAGCCTTCCGTGTTCTAAGTGCTTTGGAGCCACAACCCCAGCCTCAGCCCCTACTTTTAGCTGATAATTCATTTCAAAGTTCTTGACTTTGACATTTGCTAAGCAATGCTGTCTAAGTAATGAGATTCTCAAGATTAATACATTATTAGTGGCAGACCTGAATGCTTCTTATTGACATATTGATTTTCTGATTACTAATATTATCTGAAGGAAATAATTTAAATCATTGTGGCAGAATTCCAATGTTTCTAAAGTCATAACACACTGAATAGAGATTGTTCATTCCTTTACTTAGAGAAAAAGTCCAAATTAAGAGTGCGTTTACTATATATTTCTTATATATATTCTTAATTATTCACTTGATGGAAATAGCAAAGATTAAGGAAGAGATTTAATTTCAGGATATACTATCTGTGAATATGGAAAGATAGAATAAAAAATCATTGCATGTTAGGTCACATCTTCTGTGTTGTATTTTGTCATTTTAATTGGATAAAACTAATTCTAGAATACAGAGTTCTTTACTTGACACAGAAGTTCATATATGACTTTCTTCCTGCTATGCTTACATATCTTTTGTTTTTTGTTATTGTTTGTTTGTTTGTTTTGAGAAGGGGTCTTGCTCTGTCACCTAGATGGTCTGGAAATCCTGGGCTCACGTGATTCTCTGGCCTCAGCCTGGGACTTCAGGTACATGCCACTGTGCCTCACTGTACCTTACAATTCAGAATTTTGGTTACTTTTCTATGGTTGGACAGCTCTATTAATAATTAGCCTGGATAAATGATAAACAAAATAAGGAAGGGTACATTTTCTAGGATGGGAGATGTCATCCTGTAGGCAAAAGATGATCATTTTACTAGATGGGTTACCGACTTAACTGACCTTGGGAGAGCACTCTCTGAGATATAAGATTGTTTTTCCTAACTAATGACCATCTGTCTAGAAGCCAAGATCAGTTAATACATAAAATGTAGCCTGGTTTTCTCACAAGGGACTAGACAGAAGTAGTGAGTGGGAGACCTGGGAGGGAGTAAGTCACCAACATGTTGCTGGGGAAATAAACTGCCCTCTTTTTAATTACTGTGCTTCTCAGTTTCAAACTGGTATAAATTCTCTGCTATGCACATAAAGTACAAATCCACATTATTTTCTGTTTAGTATTTGGCTAATGGCTAAAGAGTACGTTGAAGACGGGTGGTGGTGGTGCACGCCTTTAATCCCAGCACTCCGAAGGCAGAGGCAAGCGGATCTCTGTGAGTTTGAGGCCAGCCTGGGCTACAGAGTGAGTTCTCGGGCAGCCAGGGCTACACAGAGAAAACCTGGATGAACACATGGAAAATTTTTAGCCACTGGGGCTGGAGAGATGGCTCAGCAGGTAAAGGCATCTGCCCCTTCAGACTGATGACCCGAGTTCAGTCCCCAGATCCCTCTTGGTGGAAGGAGAACCAGCTCATTCAAGTTGTCTTCTGACCTCCACATGTGTGCTGTGGGAAGTGCACCCCCACATTATATATACACGCACACTAATAATAACAAGATAAAAAATTAAATGTTTTCTACTTATAGTTAATTGAAGAAGAAAGCCTACTGGTCTTAACGTAGTAAAAATGTGGTTATAAAGTAGCAAAATAAAAGACTGACTGTGCTCCTAGATGCTGCTAGTCTCCTATTAGGATGCTCATGGTTAAGGTATTGTGCTCATCTGGCAGTGTGTAACATTCCTATCTATTTGGTCTAGTGACTTGAAAACATCCTTCCCTCCCCCCCAAAAAAAATTACAATTTCCTCTAATAACTTCAAAACTATATTTGCAGTTTTTAATCTGCAAAATGTGATGTGAGAGCCAAGTCCCATTTCAGTATGTAGTCTGAAAAAAAAAGGGCAGAAACTCTTGCAATACTCACTTGGATATAAATCAAAAGGAACCTTTAGGGCACTTACTTGTCGTCTGTCTTCCCGCCTAGACAGTATATCATCCCATTATGTGAGATCACATTGTGGCCATAAACTTTAATAGGAAGATTTTTCACTTCACTCCATTTTGCAGCCCTGAAATTAGATGA
Organism: Peromyscus attwateri; assembly: GCA_902168425.1. NCBI lineage: Eukaryota > Metazoa > Chordata > Mammalia > Rodentia > Cricetidae > Peromyscus > Peromyscus attwateri. Next base: position 23,092 of record CABHPP010000306.1, on the reverse strand, counting down.
TAATAGAATTCATGTTCCAGCTTGTGCTAATACAAATTTGTTGTCAGCATGCTTAGGGAACAGGAATGTTATAGGAATATTATGTTAACTTACACAGGATCATAGCATAAGACGGAGTCTAGGGAAGCCTCTGTCTGAAGGTCTTTGCCGGCAACCACATAGATTTTGTCATCCACCTCTCCCAGACCAAAGAGACACCTGGCTGATGGTAGAGGTGGAAGTCCGACCCACTCAGATGTTATGCTATCAAGCTGCAAAAAAAAATGAGTTATGAAGATTGGTAGAAAAATGTTACCAGGTGTAACTAAAAAGCACACAATATTTCAAGTATTGTTTAAAATTTACAGAGACGGTCTAAGATCTTGTAAAACTACAATCCTAAAGCATCATATTTTAGCTCAGAATTACTAAAAAAAAAAATGAGAAAATCTACTTGGCCTATGAAAAAATACCCCCCCCCCAACCCCAAGACATCAAGAAAGGAAAGAGAATAAAATAGAATTGTTAGGTTCGTTAGAACTGTGCAGTCTCTTGTTAAATTTTCTTCTGAAGTTGCCTTGTTCAGTTTTGAAACAAGGAATTTTAATACTTTTGGGACACTGGGAAAGACATGTCTGTGGCAGGGGTCACAGTACATGGATGGCCCCTGGATGCTATATTTAACACACTCCCAAAGCCAGCACCCGGGACAGCTGGACTTGTCGCTCAGTCCACAGACAACTGAGAGTCTGGACAGTATCACTTTTCTGTCTTTTAAACATGGCTAGGTTCCCTGTGTTTTATTGTTTTTGAAACAGGAAAATACTCATTTCAATACCCTCATTTTGAGTAGAGTCACCTTAAATATCCTGCTTCTGGTTTATGCTAAGAAGTAACCCGGCTTGCAGCCAGCCCTGCGACGGCCCTGTTAGTGCCACACTCTGGTGATTCTAGCCTGGCTGGCTTTACTTTCTAAAATCTGAATGTACTCCTTTTTGCATTTTAGGGCAACACTGTCAAGGAAACTCCTTCTGAGTGGTGTGGCTGCAGCTCCGTGTGCCGCTTCCAGGCAGCAGAAAAGCATCAAACTGAGATTCACGCAAACCTAGTGTAGCCAGGAATGGGAAAGACTGGGGTAGCAATGGTAGTGACATGGAGGGGCATCTGTGGAAGCCTTTCTGTTTCTGGTCTAGTAGTGCTGGTCAAAGGAAGTACTGAGACCAAATGACATGCCATGACATGGGTTCATCGCTGTGTGCACAGTGTTGGCTTTGCAGACACTCGTTTCAGCATCTAGATTGTGACTATATAATGTTTACACTCTTGAAAAAAAAAAAAAACTTTGGTCAAGAAGGGATCATAGGGCTCAGTGGGGTGGAGATTCCATGTGCAAAACCCGAGGTTTGATTCCCGGCACAGCCACAGGTGGAGATTCCATGTGCAAAACCCGAGGTTTGATTCCCAGCACAGCCACAGATGGGGTGGGGAAAGTGCTGTGTAAAAGAGTAGAGATCACAACAAACATTTATGGGAGTCTGACTGTGAAGGGTTTTGCACAAAATGCTCAGACAGGAAATCTCATTTGGTCTTCTGGGTTAGGCGCTTCATCAGAGATTAAATTACTTGCCCAATTTCACGTGGCTTTTCAGGTGGTTTTGAATACCACGTTATCTATAGTGTTTTGTTGTTTGTTTGAGACTGGGTTATGCAGCTTGGGTACTTTTTCTTTTTTTTTTTAAATGCATCAACAGCTACCACAGCCCCAAACCTGAGGGCCCAGTTCCCACATAGACTGCAGTACTTACCTTGGTCTCTTAGCGTGGAAGCACTTTCTATAGCAGATAGATGATCAGCAGGTTGCCAGCCAGCCCCTTTAGTGGATGAGTTCTCTAGATATTTAACCCTTCCGGATCCCACTTTCCTCATTGTTAAAATTAGGGTTTATACCTAGAATATCTCAAAGCTTAGTGCAGTCTAAAACTTGATGACTCTATTAATTCCACGGAGTGGGAAACAAATCTTAATAAGGCCCCAAATTCCCATAGTCTATTTGCAGCATATACCAAACATCAATTCACGCTGAACTTAACACACCTCACACATGCAACCAAGCAGAAAAACACAGAACCTGAGATTCTCATACAAAGCTCTTGTTTATGGCTTTAATTCAGGCCTCTTGTTCTAGGTTTGTGCCTTTTAGAAGTGACAAGGGAGTTGTGCCCTTCCAACTCTGTATAACTGTTTCGGTGGCTCATGCTTAGACAGGTAATCTCACTTGAAAACTACTATAAAGGTAAAAGGAAGTAATAGGATGGAGAGAATAAAGGTTACAATGAGTACTTAAAAATAAGGAGTGTGGGCTCTGGGCTCTGGATATATTTTTAAAAGGGGTGTGTGTGTGTGTGTGTGTGTGTGTGTGTGTGTGTGTGTGCAAACTCTAATAAATGAGCTAGGTCCTTAGCCTGATAGCCAATATACTAATATAAGTGAAATAAAGCCTGCAGGACTGTTAGAGAATTATTCTATCTGTAACTGTTCCTTGAATCTATGATTATATATCTGTCTGTCTACTGCGTGCCTACCTATCCATTTGTGTTCTGATAGTTTTCACTTTCTAGATATATTTACAATTGTTTTCATTGGATTTGCCCTTTCTAAAGTTAATCTGAATTTGAAATTAGGGCTTAGGGAAATTTCTGGGCCACATTCGAATGCTTTTGCTAGAACTGGAACTTAGAAAATGAAGAAACATGATTAGTATATAATATTACTCTATTTTGTTGAGATTGGAAGAGTTGGCGAAAGGTAGTAGTCTGTGAATGTATGGTATGCTGTGTGCTTTGAGAGCATGCAGTGACTGTGGTATGATATTCTACACTTGCTTATCTCTGCCCTTTCCAATTTAAGTGCCCCAAAACCCCAGGCTACGATTAGCTATGACCTAAACAAATTCTTACTGAGCTAACCACAAGCTATGAAGTATTGATATTGGCAATACTGGAGGTGCACGGTAAGTCACCGAGTGAGTCATAAGCTGCTAGGTACAGCCTAATGATGAAACAAATTCTCCTCAAATAAACTAGAAAGGGTCGGTTAGTTAAAGAAGATTTGCTTTCCTGGAAGTTTTATGGTTACATCAAACAGATGATGAAGTTATAATAATATCTACCTCCAACTCTGATCAAATAAATGTAATATCATAAGCAACACCTTCTAAATGCAATTTAAATAGTGATGCTGGTGGAGGTTTTTTTCCTCAGGTAATACAAAGTGTACAGAATATGTACAAGAGTCCTTTCTTTTTCATTAAAATCTTTTATGCAGTAACAAAAAATAAGAAACGAATGCTACTTCCCCAAACCTATTAGAAGGAAGAAGTAGAAAAACAGACTAATTCCTACTTCCTTGCAGTGTATAAGGCACTTTGGTAAAGGCAAATAACTCTGTTTAGGAAAAGATCCTAACCTATTTGAAGAACTATAATTACCGGCAGCTGTGCAGCATTTAGGGTCAAAGACTGGAGAGAAAATCTCGAGTCGTGAGTTAGATATAAAGACTTCCTTCACTATACCTTTTACTAAATATTAAGTCAAATTGAGTATTTCTGCCAAAACTCTTTTAAGTCTCCAAGTGTAAGAAAGCACTACGTAGGCAGCCCCCCACAAATTCACAGCGGGCTAACAGCTTCCTTACCTGGAAGAAGTACGACTGTAAGGGCTGATCTTTATTTTCTTCATCCACATACAGTCCCCCCACCACGTAGACCTGATTTTGTTGGGTAACAATACTGGAATGATTTCTGGGGATCTGCTCTGCTAGGGCAGTAAGGTAACATTCGTTTTCCGTGGGGTCGTAAGCCACAGCGGCTGTGTCATTGACCAAGAGGATGAGATCTTTAACGAACATGCCATGTCTGGGAATATCGTTCAGGTAACCAGGAAGTAAGTCTTCATCACCAACATCGCCATTCACCTCACCTGTCCCTGCCTTCTCTGCATTTTTGTTAGGTTCCGGGAGTTTGCCTGCGAAAGCATCTTTTAGAACTTTGATTTTTTTCTGGACTTCTGGGTTGCTTTTAATTATGTCATCCTTCTCGACATGATCTTTGAAGTATTTTTCTGCCATAAGGCGAAAACGAATACAATCAAACACTTCACTGAGATTTTTCGCCCTGTTTTCTTTGTCTGTCCGCACCCATTTCATCACTGCCTCAAACACTACTTCCTCCTTTTCCACATTGAGACTGTCATTTGAAATGACCGAGATCAGTTCCTGCGGAGACAGCTGCATGAAGTCTTCCTCCTTACAAATCTGCACAAAGCGATCTGACACAAACTCCCGGGCAGAAATGGCGAGTCTCGGGCAGTCAAGAAGAAGCCCCAATCTTAGGATGGCCAGACAGTTACCAGGAGCCAGTCTTTTCTGAAGGTAAGACACACAGACGGTGAAGACTGAGGGGATCTGGAAGCGGCTGGACAGGGCGAAGATGTCTTGCACATTCCCGTCATTGAGATCGATACTGGCAGAGTAGAGATATTTGATGATCAAATCCAGGAGAGCAGGATCCACGTTATCTAGCACTACCTCCTTTTTTTTCTCCTCCTCAATTTCAGACAAAAAATACTCACGGAAGTAAGGACTACAAGCAGACAGTATCAGTCTGTGGCAAGGAAGGCTTTTGTCGCCTGCTTTTAAGGTGCAATCGATGAATTTTTTCTCTTCTAGGAGATCTTTTAGACCATCCTGAAGAAGGGTGGATTGGTAAAGCCGGAGTTCCTCTGCAAGCTCCCGCTGGGAATCCATTCTGTGAGGAACCTGGGTAAGGAAGGGGACACTGAGGGTCTTCGCTCCTTGCTGCACACAGGTCTAGCTGTAAAAAGGCGGATCGGTGTGCTCGGCGCCGCCTGAAGCCTCTGCAATTTAATCCCACCGGCTAAATATAGACTCCAGCTCTAAGGACGGGAATTTAGGAGAGCTGGTTTGGAAAGGAGACTTGTTCAGCTGTCTGAGATTGAAAGTAACAACTGGGACTTCTGGTCACTAAGGAAACTGCTAAGAAACAAGACATTCAGGTGAAGTGGAAAGCTTTGAAATATAGAAAGCCTTGGAATATATGTTAATAAAGGGCATCCACAAGAAAGTGCTTACTGAAATAACAGGAAAATGGATCATAAAAATGAGTCACTCCTCTAAAAATGGCCTAGTGGCAAGCTACTTGGCTGTCTGAATTAATGATGCCAAGGTCAAGAATATGAGGTGAGTTCATTTCAATTCTCATAAGTTATGAGTCCAATGGTTTAAAATGTTAAAACGCCAAATGTTATTTTCTACTCAGAATTTTCTTTTTCAAGGAGGAAACATAAAGATGTTTATGTACTTAATAGTTTTATATAACCTTTTAAATGATACCTCCATCATAACTGAAATAACAAATGCAGAGAAACTTAATTTTCTAAAATATTCTAAATTATCTTTATTTTTAGGTAGAAAAACTATAATTACTACTGAATTATCAAATTCATTCACACTCTGTCTTGCCATACAAGGGATATGAAGGGACAAACAATAATACAAAAAAGTAAAATAATAATAGTTAAGTCTTTGGGGAAAGAAAAGACCTACGTACCTATGACTACTGGGAATATTTTGTAACTTTAAAGGCTAAAAAGGTCCTTTCATGAAATAAAAAGTTAAAAGATAGAACAGATGCAACCCTCTGAGAAAAATGTTATCCCCAGAGAGAGTAAAATCAGCCTGTGCTGCTGCATCATCTTATATATATTATATATATTATATATTTATATATAATTTAGAAAGCAGGCCTTGTTTAAGAAAACATGAGATTGGAGTCTACTTTATGGTGCTGATGACAATGGAACACCATACGGAATGAAGATGTGATTTAAAGAACTCAGCCAGGCATTGTGGCACACACCTGTAATCCCAGCACCTGTGAGGTGGAGTAGGAAAATGACCAACTGCACAGTGAACTCAAGGCCAGCCTGGGCTATGTGAGACCCCGTCACTTCTCCCAAGGGTCCCTTTGTTTATATCTAGATGGTATTGTAGATTTCTTCCATGAAGTCCTTTACTCCACAATCATGATCACATTCTGAACTCAGTAGAGCTACAGAGATGCCAAAGTTCCAAGGGCTGGTGTTCTTAAATGTGCCGCTCAACGTAAGCTCAGTGAAGACCCAACTCTTGTGTTGTAGGTCTGTGTATTCAGTCTATACAGTCCCAGGCCTCATGGATGCTCCATGAGTATTTGTTGAAGGAGCAAACACTCCCAAATCAGGGACTTACGTATTTTCAAGCTTTACGTGTCTCTCCGTAAAGGGCCTTTTCTTTTACTTTACACCACAGTGAGTTGGTGGTACTGCCAGCTGCTGTAATGGCGACAGCTGACGGGGAGAGCTCAGTGGTTCTTGTTCCATTTATAGATGTCATTAAAGGTTTGACCACACTGGACAGGGCTAACAGCTGCTCCCCTTGTTTAAACAACAAATGATTCATTTCTCTCCACATGTAACACCTAACATTTGAAAAGATTAGTCAGTCAGATGCAAACACCAGGGTGTGACGCTGGAGGTGATTCCTTGCTTGTGAACCATTTTACAGTCTCGTTTGCTTGACCGGCAGTGAATGATGTTTATGGAAGCATTTTATTGTGATCTTTAAATACTGGTTATTATAACTCCATCCCTTAAGCATGGAGAAATCTTTTTCCATTTACATGAACAAACCCATATGTAGTATTTTTTTCAGCAATTTTTAATGAATCAGGGCAGCACTAGGTTGTACTATATATTTGTCTATGATTGTACATATTATTACGTCTTATTTTAAATATATTTGTGTTCATTCCTTTCTCACTAATGACAAAGGGTGCCTTTGGCTAAGTACAATTATTTGTTGAAAGATTCCATAAATTTTCTTTAGACTGCCACTGTAGCCAAAACAACTGAATGATGTCAGTGAGGTCCAAAAAAAAACGTTATCTGAGAAATCTTCAAAGGAGCCTCAATGAATACAAACAAGGAGATAGTCAATGAGTGAACGAAACAATTTCCCTATAAAGCAAATGCATTCTTGTCAAAACCATCGTTAACACTATTTACAGACTAGCATTCTGTAGCTAAAATTATTAGTTTTTTACAAAAATAAGCTCCTAAAAATGATGTGTTTAAGAATTGTAATTTGGGATGCCTTAGGCAGATCTTTGTGAGTTCAAGGCCAGCCTGGTCTACATAGTGAGTTCTGGGACAGCTAGAGCTGCAGAGTAAGACCCTGTCTCAAAAACAAACAGAACTGTAATTTGTATTAGAGTCTTACATTTAGAGTCCTGTGATAATATATTTAAACAAGACTTGTAGTTAAGAAGTGTTTGGTTATTTCTTGAACTGGGCAGTGGTGGCGCACACCTTTAATCCCAGTGCTCAGGAGGCAGAGGCAGGCGGATCTCTGTGAGTTCAAGGCTAGCTTGGTCTACAGAGTGAGATCCAGGACAGCCAAGACTGTTACACAGAGAAACCCTGTCTCAAAAAAATAAAAAATATATAATAAAATAAAATAAAAAAATAAAAGAAGTATTTGGTTATTTCTTAAGAATGATTTTTTAAAAATAATACTTTCAAAACATTAAGTGGTGCTGAATAAAATCTTTATTAAATCCAACATGATATAGTCACTTAATATCTGTAAAGTGCTATTTTACAAGTATTAGGTACAATATAAACATTTACAAACCAGGTACATTTCAGTTACAATTTTGAATATAATTTCTAGAAAACTGCCAGTTTTCTAAAATTAAGAAAATTTTCCTTAGTTATTAAAAGCTTTCCTTAAAATATAAAATATAAAAGCTATACTGTAAAAACTATTCCATGCCTAGAGTAGGCAAGTGGTATCTTTTGATCTTGAGATATATTTAAATAGAACTCCAGCTCAACTGCGGCTCAACTCATCACTTCCCAAAGTCCCTGCAGTGTGAAGCCATCCTTCAGTTTCTCTATTGCAAGCCCCAGCTCTTCTGAAAACACAGGCTCTCGGTCTTGTTGCTTTGGGGAAGGTAAGAAGATGAGGTGGGAATGGAAGATGGGCAAGGAAGAGGAAAAAGAAGAAATGTTTCGCTAAGTTAGTGAGTGCTAGATGCTGCAATATTGAAACTCAAAAAAACAAAACAGTAACAACAATAAGAACTATAGGTAAAATGTCCTTACCTTATTTCCATCAGCGAAATAAGCCTGTAAGATAGAGAAAATGATATATCACATGCTTCACACAAACTAAATCAGGGTCTAAGGAACAGGTAGTTAATTTTCAGGAAGATTTAGTAACTAAGTCTAGTTCACATTTGGTTACTGTGCATCTAATAGTTCCTCTACCTACATCGATGCCATCAACACTTATTTCTTATGGTGGTACAGGCCCTTAATCCCGGCACTCGGGGAGGCAGAGGCAGGTTAGAGCTGTCTAAGTGTGAAGCCAGACTGTGAGACCCTGTCTTTAAAACAAACAACAACAAACATTTTCCACTTCTTATGCCAGTATTGATGTCTGTAAGAGTTGTGCTTCATGCTCTAAGCAAACAGGCTTTATTACTGATGTATAGCACTGTTCGCTTGAAAGGAAACAATGTTTCTGGAGCTTTAAGATGACTTCTCTGCTTCTGCTTTAGCAGATGGTGGCAGAGGGGCTGAAGAGATGACTCAGTGGTTAAGAGCACTGGCTGCTCTTCCAGAGGACCCAGGTTCAACTCCCAGCACCCACATGGCAGCTCACAACTGTCTGTAACTCCAGTTCCAGGAGACCTGACACTCACAGCAAAACATGAATGCACATAAAAACAAACAAAAACCCCAAGACAATTCCCAGCATCCACATGGCACCTTTGTAATCCAGCTCCAAGTGATCTGACACCCTCACACAGACATACATGCAGACAGAACATCAATGCACATAAAATAAAAAGAAATAAATCATTAAAAAAAAAAAACCACCAAGGTAATCACTTAGAATTGGGCATGGTGGCACATGCCTTTAATCCCACCCAGCACTCTGGAGGCAGAGGCAGGCAGATCTGAGTTCGAGGCCAGCCTGGTCTACAGAGTGAGTTCTAGGACAATCAGGGCTACACAGAGAAACCCTGTCTCAAAAAAAATAAAAAAACAAAGAAACAACAATAACAAAATCAACCAAACAACCAAACAAGAAAGTGTGGTGGCTCAAATCCCAGCACATGAATTTGGAGGCAGAATGGTTAAGAGTTCAAGGCCAGGGGCTGGAGAAATGGCTCAGCAGCGAAGAGCATGTAGTTTAATTCCCAAATCACAGCAGCCGGCTCACAACCACCTCTAACTCCAGCTGCGGTGGATGTGAGGCCTCTGGCCTCCATGGGTACCTGCACTTATGTGCACATACTAATACACAATTCAGTGTAAAACAAATCACAACAACAACAAAAAACCACAACAAAACAAAAAGAGACAACCAACCCACCAACCCACCCAGGAACAAACCAAACCAACGGAGCACTTCAGTGTGTCAGTATACAGTTCGAGGGTGGTTCATGCCAATTTCACATCTTTATTTGAAACAATTTGTTGCTGGAAGGAAGGTATGTGTTATGGTCAGATTCATAAAACTAGGATATGGAAACATTAGAAAGCATTACTTTATTTTTTTGAGACAGGGTCTCTCACTAAGTGGCCTTGTACTCAAGAGATCCACCTGCCTCCACCTCCTGAGTGCTGGGATTAAAAGCTTGTACTAACACACCCAGCTCAACATTATTAGTATGTTGGCTAATTAAAAAATGCCTATTTGTAAACAGGGAAGTATATTGTTCAAATACATATCTTTCTAAAATAATGTAAATTAAAGAAAAAAATCATTTCATAAAGATGAATTCTGTAAAGACTTTAAATTATCATAAATCAAATCCTCTAAATAACTGTTCTCAAACTATTTCCTAGGTTGGGAATTTAAAAGTATTCTCACAAAAGAAATTCTCTCACTTTAAAAAATTTCCCTCAAACTCACGTTGTCTCAAATTTTACAACATTTTACACACCTACACCATCATTAACTGGACATGACTCAGACACACATCACAGAAACTCTACTAGTTCTTTCTGGCGCTCACCACAAAAGCATCCGTGTGATCATCGGAGTCTATTTCCACATCATCTGGAACCTGTTCAACCGTCAGAGCTTCAAGGGGCTGTGGCTGAAAATTAAGGTGTCAGAGTCAATATGGAACAAGTTCTTCTAGAAAAATCTACTGTGAGAGCTGCAGATACTTGTAAAGGGCAACAGTGAAAGCCACTCAAGTCACTCTGGAATTCATATTCTATATTAAAACTAACGAGTTGTAAAAGTTAAACGTAAGGTTTTAAATCAAGTCAACATCATCAAAATAATTAAAACAGAAAGGGGTACATGTTTAGTGTATTTACAGAATTTGAGCCAGAGTTTCTCTGTGTAACAGTCCTGGCTGTCCTAGAATCTACTTTGAAGACCAGGCTGGCCTTGAATTCACAGAGATCCTCCTCTGCCTCCTCAGTGCTGGGGTTAAAGGTGTGTGCCACCACCGCCCCACTTTGAATTTTTGAGATATTCTTAAAAGAAAAACCTTATCTCAATTACTTCTCTTTCAGACAGAAAAGGGCTAGTCAGAGAAGGCCACCCTGAAGAACTTAGAAGGCATCTGAGAAGTCAGAGTGGGTGACCATGGCTAGTTACGGGTGAGAGCTAGGGTCAAAGGAGAGGAGAGAAGAAACGAAAGCTAGAGGACAAGAAGTGGAACGCTACCGACGTCTCCTGTATGCTCTGCATGTGAGGAGGGTCTGTACACGCAGGTATGAGCAGGGTCTGTACACAGCAGGTGTGAGGAGGGTCTGTACACGCAGGTATGAGCAGGGTCTGTACACACAGGTGTGAGAAGGGTCTGTACACAGCAGGTGTGAGGAGGGTCTGTACACACAGGTATGAGCAGGGTCTGTACACACAGGTGTGAGAAGGGTCTGTACACGCAGCTGTGAGCAGGGTCTGTACATGCAGCAGGTGTGAGCAGGGTCTGTACATGCAGCAGGTGTGAGCAGGGTCTGTACACGCAGCTGTGAGCAGGGTCTGTACACGCAGCTGTGAGCAGGGTCTGTACATGCAGCAGATGTGAGCAGGGTCTGTACATGCAGCAGATGTGAGCAGGGTCTGTACACAGCAGGTGTGAGAAGGGTCTGTACATGCAGCTGTGAGCAGGGTCTGTACACAGCAGGTGTGAGGAGGGTCTGTACACGCAGCTGTGAGCAGGGTCTGTACACGCAGCTGTGAGCAGGGTCTGTACATGTAACTGTGAGAAAAGTGAAGCTAGGTGCCTGGGACCGACAGTCAGGTTCCAGACCTGCTGACTTCACACCGTTCTTCACGCAGGAGCAGCGATCACAATCCGAGTGGAAAGGGAGGGATAGGAGTGGGGAAGACTGGGAGAATCAGATTAATATGCAAGATAATGGAGACAACGAAGGACAGCCCCAAGGTTTTGAGCACAGCTCCCTTTGGCGATGCTAGAACTAAGAAACACGCCAAGGCTACTCTCATTTAGCAATGTCCTGTTTGAGGTCTGATACATCTTACTGACTTGGATAATGAAATTATGAGATAACTTATGAAATAAGGAATTCAGTTCTGGGGACTGGGGAGATGTCTCAGTGGTTGGGAACCACTGCTGCTCTTTCCGAGGCCTGGGTCTATTCCTCACTCCAGTCGGCTCACAACCACCGCTAACTCCAGCTCCAGGGGGTCAACGCCCTCTTTTGGGCTCTGAAGGCACCTGCACTCACAAGCATATACGCACACATACATAATTCACTTGGATTGCCCTATGTAGATCAGCTGCCCTGGAAGCTGCTACGTAAACTATGCTGGCCTCTGACACACAGTTTCAGCCCCTGAGTTCTGGGGTTAAAGGTATACACCCTTTATTTATATTATATATAATAAAATAATTTTTAAAAATTAAAAGAAATTCAGTATCAGACCAGCAATCTCTCTCTATGGCTTGTTGCCAAGCCTGGTGTCCTGAGTTTGATCCCAGATCCCCAGATCCTTTGTAGGAGAACCAACTCCCAAAAGTTGTCCTTGGACTTCTACACACATATACATACATGCACATACACAAATAACACAAAACATTCCAATAATTAAAATGTATATTTCTATTATTTGAGATGCTTATCTATGTGACAATATTCAAGAGTATTTAGAAATAAGATAAGCTGACAGTGTTAGGATCAGAAAAACAGATGTACAAGGCATCCAGAAACATCTAAGTTAAAGAATCTGGAGGGGCTGGAGATGGCTCAGCAGATAAAGACGTGCTGACAAGCATGATGAGCTGTCCCTGCACCCTCGTGACAGGAGAGAACTGACTCCTGAAAGTTGTCCTCCGACCTCCACACATGTGCCATACAACACATCCACGAAATAAATAAAAGCCAAAGATGACGGACGCCGCTGGAGCAGCCAATGGTATTCCTGAGGAATATGCAGAGAAGGGAGAGTAAAAGGCGGAACGCCTCAGTGAAGTCAGAGGACGCGAATCCCCACTGCCCAGCCTGCTTCCTGGTTCTCTCTGGCTACACTCTGTAGTCCGAGCGCAGAAGCAGATGGAAGAGGTTGTGGTTGGGGTGTGGTTCAGCAGTCTGAATGCCAGCAAGGGCACTGAGGAGAGTGCATGGCTGGACACCGACATTAGGGTGCACACTGGGGCCCCAGCAAGGGGGCAGAGAGCAAGGGAAGCTGTGATGGAGTGGTCAGTGATGGGACTGAAACGGGGAGCCAGAGGTGGAGCCTGGGGCAGGCGACCAGTGTAGACAGGATGCTAGATCAGATGATGAGGGACAGATGATCAGACCACAAGAAAGTTGATGCGCCTGGAGAGCAGGGATTGGAACCAAACCAGATGAGGAAGACATGACACTCAAAACATCTCAAAACTAGCTGGGCACAGTTGTGTGTGTCTGAGGTACACACACACGCAGTCTAGATGCTGAGTCCTAGGTAGGTAGGAGCTCGAAGACCAGTGTGGCCAAAAAACCCTAGCTCAAAACCAAGTCAACGGCCAGATGGCAAACACACAGAAACCCGTAACATTTCTCCAACCTAGCGTGTCAGAAGCACTGACCAACAGGAATGGAGATGGGCCACACTGATGGCGCAGATTCTGGATTTGCTGCATGGGGGGACAGTGGGGAACAGGATGGTGTCCATGAGGCCTTTATTGTCCAAGCTGATGCGGCTGTGGGAGGCTAAACCTAAAGCAGATAGAATGGCCAACTCAAATCTGTCTGCATCAGAGCAGCCGTGTACATGGACACTTCCTGAAGAGGCTGCTCACTTAGGCTGGGGAAGAGGAATGACCAGAGACGCAATCAATCAGAAGACAGGACTAGTCACCAATTAGAGATGGCCAGTCTGAGGCCATGCTCACTTGACCCAGGTCTACATATATGTTTAAAGGTTGTACACAGTGAGTTTATTTTTGGATTTCATAGGTAGTATGAAGGCAATTCAGCAAACTCTATATCCATGATATCGAACAAATTACCTTTTCTTCCATTTCATAATTCACTCCAAATATCGGGCTGGCAGAATAGACTTTGTGAAGTGAGTTGATCTCCTTAACTGATTCCTGTAGTTTTTCCACAGGGTCTATTTTAAAGCCAAGAACATATCCTCCACTCTGTAAGAAAAAATAATGAAAACAAAAGCCAAGTCTGAGGGACAACACCTACAGGATGCGATGAATGCAGCCTAACGGTCCTTGTTCTGGAGGATCCCAGCTAAGCTGCTCTAAAGAAATTAAACCCGGGTGCCCTGAAAATTCCAAACACAAGAACGGAAGAGTACAGCGAGCCTCCAGGGAGTCAGGGAAGAGTTGCCAGCAGCAGTAACACATGAGGTCTTCTGACTTCCCTCCCTGAACCCCTGCCTCCCTCATAATCCCGGGACATATTCAGGTTGCACATAATTTCATCTTTAAACTCAAGCTTATCTTCCTGAATGAAAAATATGCACAGTGGAGTGTGATGGCCAAAGGAACTAAGGTGTTTGTTTGTTTGTTTGGACTAGGTCTTGAGAAGGAATAGACTATCCATTAAAATATGGTCCATTTGAAGTTATCTCCTTGAAGGGTTTGCAAAGCATCTTGACTATGATTGACTGCAGGCTGGTAGAAAGAGTATGTTTTTAAAGTAGCATACTATAAAAGATAAGAGCATATTTTGTGTTAAAAGCACATACATACTTTTGGGTTCAGTTCTGGATCAACAACTAATATTGGACAATATTCTTTCCTTACTCTTTCTAAGCCCCACTTTTTTTTTGTTTGTTTTTGTTTTTGTTTTTTGTTTTTCGAGACAGAGTTTCTCTGTGTAGCTTTGGAGCCTGTCCTGGAACTCACTCTGTAGCCCAGGCTGGCCTCGAACTCACAGAGATCCACCTGCCTCTGCCTTCCGAGTGCTGGGATTAAAGGCGTGCGCCACCACCGCCTAGCCTAAGCCCCATTTTTAACAAACCATGAAATGGTTCTCAAGTGGTTGTATTAACAGGATAAAGTATGTCCTGTTGGTACAGTTCCTGGGATGCAGTACTTAGTAAAAGGCAGTAACAGGCCACGGGAAAGAGAGAGTGGGCATTCATTTTTAAATTTAGGAGTGATTTTGTAACTCCCCCTTGTTTAGAAGGAAGAACGGCTGTTGAGTACACTGTGAGAGAGCGGGACCTGGGGTACCTCTGATAACTCACTTAACAAACTGATTGGGGGGCATGCTTGCACATGCCGGCTATCCCAGCGCTCAGGAGGCAGGGGCAAGCGGATCACAAGCTCAGGACCAGCCTGGGCTACATCGAGCTCAAGACCATAAGTAAAGTACTTGAAAAGTCTCAAAGGGACGTCTGTAAAAACACAACATAATGGGCACACAGCAGTTTATAATTAGATACTGCTCAGTCTGTGAGAACATAAAGTCTCAGAGTATATGTGCTTCTCTACATATCCAAAGCAAGTACGAGTCAGATAAACCTGGGATGAAAATACAGTCCCATCCCTACCAGCTTCAAGATTGGGGGAATGTGCCTGACCCCTCCAGGCCCCAGTATCCTGGACTGTAAGAGGGGAAAACAGCCATTTCATGGAGTTATTAGATTGAGATAAAGTATGAACTATGTTGACCTAGTACAGTGATTTCCCTCACAATTATATTAATATAATGATGATAATGATTTTATCTGTCTAATGAGCAAACTGGCCCAGGGTAACACGATGCCCACACCTACAATCCTAGCACTGAGGAGGCCGAGGCAGGAGGCTCCTGAGTTTCTGGTCACAAACACATAGGAAGGATTTTTTCCTATGGAGACAGGTACTATAAGACTTCAAACACTTCATAAATCTTCATGTTATTGCCGATATTCTTGCACGTCAACTGGTTACTATAAAATAACAACTAAAAACCTAGACACATCGTTAAAAATTTATCAGTTTAATAAAAAAAATATAAAAGCTGGGCGGTGGTGGCGCACGCCTTTAATCCCAGCACTCGGGAGGCAGAGGCAGGCGGATCTCTGTGAGTTCGAGGCCAGCCTGGGCTACCAAGTGAGTTCCAGGAATGGCGCAAAGCTACACAGAGAAACCCTGTCTCGAAAAACCAAAAAAAAAATATATATATATATAAAATATCTTACCTGCTGAGAGCTTTCTATGACAAGAGCCAAACCAAATTTTGAATCTCTGATCTTTATTGAACGCTACATAAAGTGAAAAAGAAAAAACACATTTTTATTATCTGATGGTAGTAACTCTTCAATACACACTTTAATTATGTAATGTGCTATAGCCCTGGCTTTTGAAGAAGAGTCTCATACCTCAGGCAGGCCTGGAACTAACCATGAAGCCCAGGCTGGCCTTGAACTCTGGGAAATCCTCCTGTCTTAGCCTCTTGAGTGTTAGGACTATAGGTGTGAGCCACCACATCCACTTTTGCCGAAGAACTACTCTTCATAGTCTAAACGGCAGAAGTCCCTCTCTAGCCTCTTCCCGCAGGAACCAGTAAATGACAAGACTCGGACTGAAGAGAGATGGCAAATGACAAAGCCACACACAGAAGACAAATATCTAGAGCCACCCGATTCAGCTATCCCTGACTCCTGTGATCAATGGGTCTTCTGAAGGTTTTACACAAAAGGCTGATGATTTTCAGTTTTGAGGAGCCAGTGTCTTTCGGGGCTCCTGAAACAAGATTATGTTATGTGCACCATTCTGTTTTCACACCTTGCCCTGGTTAGTTTTTGGTCAAATTGACAAAAGTTAGGGTCATCTGGGAGGAGATCACCTGAACTGGGAAAATGCCCCCACCAGACTGGCCTGCTGGCAAGCCTGTATGGCATTTCTGTAATTCATGATTGGTATGGGAGGGCCCTGTTCACCTGGGTGATGCTACCTCAGGGCAGGTGGTCCCGGGTTCTACAAGCAATCAGGCTGAGCAAGCCATGAGGGTGCTAGCCAGTAGGCAGCATCCCCCATGGCCTTTGTATTAGCTCCAGGTTCCTGTCTTGTTTGAGTTCCTGCCCTCGCTTCCCCCAGTGATGGACTGGGCTGTAGAATCATAAGCGGAAACAAGCCCTTTCCTCCCAAAGCTGATTTTGGCCAGGGTGTTTATCACAGCAACAGAAACACTAACTCGGAATTTGTGTGAGCCCATGGGGTACTGTATGACCATGTGTTTTTGGGAGGATTGTGATGGCATTTGAACTTCGGGCTAGAAAAGCCAGTAAGTGCTCAAAGCCTAATGAGTTGTTTCCTGGGGAGCAAGTGAAACGTAGCCGAAATAAACCCTTTGCTCCCTGCGTTGCTTTGGTCATAGTGTTTCATCACAGCAATAGAAAACTAAAACAAACACCATCTCCACCTATCTAACTAGGTGGCACAGCCTGGTCAGACAGGGCACTCATGCTTGCTCGTTCTCTCTCTCTCTCTCTCTCTCTCTCTCTCTCTCTCTCTCTCTCTCTCTCTCACACACACACACACACACACACACACACACACTCACACACACAGAGCTTGGCCCTGTGGAGTAGAGTAATGGCTGAAGCTAGAGCTGAAGTTGGAGTATGACTAGCACAGCACAGTGACAAGCTGTGATGTATCACATTGCAAGCTGTTTGGGTCAGGCTGAATTCATTCCAGAGGCCACATTTGGCAACTCTATTCTTAAATAACAAAAAAGTATTCTATTTGAAGAACAGAAAGCACAAGGTTGTTTACTACTCAGTAAGTATTCAGCATAACGGGGGTCAGGCTAGGTTAGCCACATAAATGAACATGGAGCAGCAACAAACACTGTGCATGGTGGCATAATACTGTAACCCAACACTTGGGTGGGTATAGCAGGAGGATTGCTGCAAATTTGAGGCCCAGCCTGGGCTACATGGTGAGTTCATCAGTCAGCACCATAGAGACCCTGCCTCAAAAAAAAAAAAAAAAAAAAAAAAAA
>CABHPP010000303.1:0-75154 GCA_902168425.1 Peromyscus attwateri | reverse complement strand
AGAGAGAGAGAGAGAGAGAGAGAGAGAGAGAGAGAGAGAGGAGAGAGAGAGAGAAGTCTTTTTGAAATCTCAAAGGCCACTCATAGTGGCACATTTCTTCTAACAAGACCACACCTCCTAATCCTTTCAAACAGTGCTACTCCCTGGTGACCAAGTGTTCAAATCTACGAGCCTATGGGGGCCATTCTCATTCCAACCAGCACAGTGACTGTGGGCAGATTAGTTCCACTCCATTAGCATAAACCTAAAGAAGATGGAGTGGACATGGGAACCAAGCCCTGGTCTGCTAGAGCTACCATCGGGCCCGTGAGGATGGTTAACAGTGGATTCATCCATTCAAATGGCAACCTGTTCAGGTCAATTCCATATAACCCCAAATTTGGAAAATAATAAGCCCTACCACTTTTTCCTTTCTCTACACCTCTGTCCCCATTGTGGTGCCATGGGGAGCTTCAGAATTTGTTCTGCTCTTTGATTCTTTTCCTGAGGACATACCAGGTAGAACTTCTACCTGGTATGATTTTTTTATTCCTTCAAGGCTCAAGGCAGCTACTAGCTCCTATGGGGTTCTGTAAGAAAACTTAGCTATTTTATTTTGGTCTATTTATAGCATCCCAATTTAACTCAAAGTCCCTGGGGAATTTAATCATCAATGTTTTTTGACATGCCCATCTTTGCCCTGGACTTTGTCCTCACTGAAATGCCCATATCTCTGCAGCCTTGAGACCTCTCATTCTTTATAATAGAATATCAGTAAATGCTTATGGACTGAATGTATGAAAAAACAGCATGGCTTCCACTTGCCTAGTATTTTGCTGGAATGAAGAGTGCTGAACTTCTTCCAGAAACTTCCTCCCTTGGCTCTTGGTAAATCAGCTGTAAAGTGGTTGAAAGTTAGAGTATGGGTATTGGGAATGGTGGGAATGAGGGGGAGCTGTGATGGTGAATGTGAAGTTCAAATTCTTGCAGAACTATTGCTTTTGGATTAAAGCAGGAAGGGTGAGGTGGGAGGAAGCTAGCCAGAGAATGACATCACAGGTCCCACACACCACGACTGTTGAAATTGTATATGTGCATATGTGTGTTCTAATGTGTGTGCAAGTGCACATGCATGTGTATGCATGTGTGTGTAGAGGCCAGAAGTTAATACCTAGTATCTTCTCCCAGTGGTATACATCTTATTTTTTTAAGACACCAAATCTGGAGCTCATTGATTGGTCTAGAATATCTGGCTAATAAGCCCATGGGGCTCCTGTCTCTGCTTACCCAGCACTGGGATAACTCATGTGCATACTACAACCTGCTTTTACATGTGTTCTGGGGATCAGACTCAGGTCCTCATCCTTGTACAGCAAGCACTTTACCAACTGAGACATCTCCCAGCCCATCAAGGTTGTTACAAACCCGATTTCAATAAAAATGTAACAGATTAGATGGTGCTGTAAAT
Organism: Peromyscus attwateri; assembly: GCA_902168425.1. NCBI lineage: Eukaryota > Metazoa > Chordata > Mammalia > Rodentia > Cricetidae > Peromyscus > Peromyscus attwateri. The sequence goes on along the minus strand of CABHPP010000303.1, from coordinate 73,707 downwards.
GGAACTTGGGCTTTGGGCATTATATAGACATACTTTCTCTCACTGGAAGGAAACCTACACTATGTAACTATGTCTAGCTAGAGAGTGCTCAGTCCTGAATGGGACATCCAAATTATACCCATCTCCCAAGGCTTAGGACTCTTCATTGAAGAAGGAGTAAAAAGACTACAAGAGCCAGAGGCGGTAGATAACGTCAAGGAATTCTGACAGCCGCACCCAGGAACTCAGAAAAATTGTGACAGCATACACAAGACCTGTGTACACTCAACGCAGACAAAATACCAGTATGGGAAATGGGGGGGTGTGCACAAAAATCTCATCATTGTCTGAGGAGCTGTTGGTATTTGAGAGCTACGGGGAAGGCGAAAGTCAGTTTTCTTTAGCAGTGGAACCCGAAGTTTTCTATTTTTAAAACAGGTCTAAACAGGTTCAGTCACTAGAGAGTTTACAACACTGAAGACGGTAAGTCTTGTCATGATTGTATTAACATTTCAGTCGTAGCCTTGTCTCAGCTTTCCTCCCTTTAAATGAAGGAAAAAATAGCATCTAAATGGCTAGGAGCATTCAGTGAGCAAAGTCACATAAGATTCTTTCTGAGATGCCCGACACATGAGCTTAACCAATATAATGTAATATTCTCATTAGTGATCATGTGAAGCCACCAGCACCTAGCAAAAATCTTTTCCTGTGCAAGCTCCTTTCCCCGCAGAGTAGTTCATAGCTGTTTATAAAACTGTGTCAAGTTATTGTGTGGAAGTATGGCGTCCTTGTCCCCTCTCTTCCATCTCCTTCCCCTCTTCTGTTCCCTTCCCCGCCCCTCCTGCCTTCCTTCCTTTATTCTCTCCCTTCATCCTTTCTCTACTGCACAGGACCTGGCCCTTTTGAAAGCCATATTGGGCTTTGCCCAATTTGTGCACAGTACCTCTTTGTTGGTAGTTTTCCTGTGCAGCCTGGGAGTTAAAAAAGCAAGTGAATGTTCTGTGCTGAGCGGGGTCAGCTCCAGGGACTCTGGGTGCTGCTGTCTGTGACAGTGACTGACGGCAAAAGAGGACTACACCTCTGCTCTGGTGTCTGGGAGACAAACACATCGGAGCTGACAAAACACGATTTAACTAAAAATAGAATTACAAGCTTTGAATCTGGATAGAGAAAAGATGCGGCGGGGATAGCTGGGCCCCAGAGGCGGGCTGGAAGGGAAAGAGCTGCTGTTTTCGGCACAGTGGGACTTTCTGCCCCCTCTCCAGCTAGCTCTGAAGTGCTGAGTGCAGGAGAGTGGCCCGTGGCTACGGAGCTCAGGTGGATTCTCAGCCTTATCTAAACCCAAATGAACTCTTCTCCCCTGGAGCCTGTGAGATGCTGAAAAGGACCCCTCTTTTGTGGTGAGGGAGGGAGGGCTGCAAGGCTCAGGGGATTTTCAGTAGAGCTCTGAAGCTTCAACGCCTGTGGTTTGAATCCAGGAAAGCAGTGGGGATATCTCAGGATGATGTATCAGCTGTTCAGTGACTCATGAGATGAGCGTGGACAACAGCTGTGTTCCATGGGCCACATCATTTTAAAAGGCCTCCAAATAATCACTATTCAGTCTTTCCTTGGCGTGTGTATGTTTATGTGTTTGTGTGTGTGGATGCATATGCACATGTGTGAGGAGGCTAAGTCAGTATCAGAGGTCTCATCTTTTAAGAGTGTTTCTCCCAGAATATGTGATATATAAATTTGACTAAGCTGTTTGACTGGCCAGAGAGCTCCTGTTTCTCAAACTCTTCAGTGCTGGGGATTACAGACAAACATGGCCATATCTAGCTTTTTAAAAAAAATTGATTGTGTATGTATGTTGGGGGGTGGGGTGGGGGTGTATTCATGTGTGTAGAGGTCAGAGGACACTTGCAGAATTTGGTTCTTTCCTTTCCCCATGAGGGTTCTGGAATCAAACTCAGGCCAGGCTTGCTGGCAAGTGGCAAGTGTCTTTTACCCAACACCCCTCTTGCTGGCCCAGCATCTGGATTTTTACATAAATGCCAAAGATCTGAACTCAAGCCTTCAAGCTTGCTCAGCATTTGCTTTACCGACTGAGCCAACCCCCAACCCCTGGGCCTTTGGCTCTCGTGCTGTTGTAAGTCCATCGTCTGTAACTCTAAATCCCTGCACACATCTACAAGGAGAATTGCCCAAGGCAAAGCATGATAGTTGTATGAAAAGCCACGTGAGTTTAGAAATCATTTCAATTTTGGATAGGCTTACCCCACTTGTCAGAAGAGGAAGCGCCACATGGCTCGGGACAGCTTCTCACTCTGGGTAAAAAGACTGAGATCCTCAAAGGTTGGAGCTTATTCTTAGAACTCAATTGTGTGGTCTTCCTAACTCATCAAACAGCCGCAGGTGCCCTTTTCTTCGGATTTTTTTTTTTTTTTAATTGCAATCCAAAGTTTAGTTTGTTTTAGTTTCTTTTCCTGTTGCTGGGATATTGCACTCTGGCAAAGGCAATGGAAGAGAGAAGGGGTTTATTTGGGCTCGCAGGTCCAAGTGCTGTCTGTCATGGTGGGGGGTCGGGTGTCAGGAGCTGAAGTGGCAGATCGTGAAGGAGAGAATGACAAACTTTAGTGCTCAACTTGCCTTCTCCATTTCATTCATCTCTGGACCCCAAGCCCAGAGAATGGTACTACCAACTTTTAGGCTAGGTCCTCTCTCCTCAATTAACCTAATTAAAATAATCCCTTACTGACACGCTCAGAGGCCTTTCTCCTAGGTGAATTTTTAGTTGTCAAAGTAGACAATTAACACTGAACATCACACAGGGTAAGAAGTTCTCAACATTTGAGTAGATGAAGAAATCCTTGCTAGGAGGGCCTGTTGCCTACATTCTACATTCTGGGAATTAAATCATCATAGCTGGAGTAAGTATTGAATAATGTACTGTGGTGACTTACCTAAGGAGAAAGACTTCTTCAGTGGAGGGTTTCCTTTTTATTTATAGAATAAATACTAACTTTGTGCAATGCTGGGGGTGGAACTCAAGCACACACTAGGCAAGAGCTCTGATTCTGAGCTTTATTTCCAGCCTTATAGAATGAGTTTAAATAATCAGGTCCCTCATAGTCTATTCAAAAGAATTCTTTCATATACATATGTGATGTATCACCACATCTCTCTGTGTGTATATGGAACTCAGAGGACAAGTTCTGGTGAGTTGCTTCTGTCCTTCCACCTTGTCTTGGTGAACGGTCTCTCTTGTTGCTTCTGCTACACTGAGAGTATATTCCAGAGCATCTGACCAACAAGATTCCAGGCAATTGTGTTTCCCATCTTGTCATAGGAGTCCTGGGATTACAGATGGGTACCACTGCATCTGGCTTTTTTTTTTTTTTTTTTTTTTTTTGGTTTTTCGAGACAGGGTTTCTCTGTGTGGCTTTGCGCCTTTCCCGGAGCTCACTTGGTAGCCCAGGCTGGCCTCGAACTCACAGAGATCCACCTGCCTCTGCCTCCCGAGTGCTGGGATTAAAGGCGTGCGCCACCAACGCCCGGCTGCATCTGGCTTTTTAAAGTAGGTTCCAGGGATTGAACTCAGATGGCCAGGCTTGTACAGGAAGTATTTTTTACTTGCTGAACTATCTCCCTGCCCCCTAATATATTTTAAAATTACAGGTGGAGTCATAAAAGTCTCCCTAACAATTTTGGTTTTTCCCATATTCTAGAATTAATTCTGTAGCTACTTGTTCTTTATCTTCTCTGCGTTTAGTTTCTTCCATGCAAAATTTGAATTGGACCAAGGTTGGATTGAGTGATTAATCAATTCTTCCATGTCAAAAACAGACAAAAATATCTGTAAACAACTCAGGTCATACTGAAGAGAACTTCCCCTTAAAGATTCATAGGCAATCTTAAAGAATGATCTATTTATTGAATATCCCAGTTTACTGTGTGCTACCAAACCAGTTTTGATTGAAATAGGAGAGGAGAGTGTGTTTTGTTAAATGATTATAAATCAATGTCATAGTCTCAATTGGAAATTGCTAGCACACACAAATGGAACATTTAGAGGAATCAGGGGATGTGCTATTTCAATACATGTGGGTGGAATTAAAGATATCCACAAGATAAATGATCTCCCTAAATAAACAGCATTAGGGACTAAAGAAAAAGAAAACAGAGTGGTTACCAGAATTCAAAGAATCAGGTAATAGTAGCACAGCAAAGGGCCCCTGGGCAGGTGCCATGCACAGCCTTGGATAGAAGAAACAGGGTCACTACCAGCCCACAGCCCCACAGGAAAGGAGCCTGGAAACATCTTATTGTCTTTTTTTTACCTTTACCATTTGTCTGTGCCTCTCATTGGGTTAATCAATTCTGAAGCTTGAGTTTAGGAATCCTGTAGATATGGATAAAGTCTATGCTAGCCAGGCTTTTCCAGAGACCCAGCTAATAGAATGTACACACACACACACACACACACACACACACACACACACACACACACATTTCTCTATTATCTATGTAGTCATCTCTGCATCCACGTATCTATCAAGAGATGTATTTTCAGGCGTTGGCTGATATGATAAGAAAAACTGGCAACCCTGGAACTTCCAAGCTGCAGACTCAGAGCACAGCCATGTTGCTGTCTTGAAGGCACACTGTTATAGCAGAATTCCTTCTCTCTCAGGGTTTTGAGGCTTTACCTGGGGAGATGCGAACAAATGTTTGTTTATCTCACATAGGGCACTGACAGCATATGGAAGAAGCAATTCCATCCAAGTTTACCACTGTGACGCAGAGAGCTTATGAGGGTTACACATAGGAATACGGGTGAGGGATTAATTGCAGAAGTACAGGTGACTCAAAGGCAGCTGGAAAAGCCCACAGCAGCATGAGTGATGACTCCCAAAGGCTGCATTTCCTGGATCCACCCCTGAATCCCAACCTGCAGGCAGCTGGGCCATTCAGAAAGCATTCTCTTTCCAGCAATTATGACTGCGGGTATTACTTGGAGAATGATGGGGACTTTGGCATCTTCTAAGTTTCAAGAACCTTCTGGTACTTGTAAGTTACGGTTACTTCCTGAGCCTGAATGGAATGTTTTACTTAAAAATAAATAGATACAAAGCACTGGAGGAACCTCAGTCTTTGCTCTTATGTATTTATCTGGAGGGAGGAAGCCAACTCATGTTATGGAAGACTTCATTCAAATGTCTTTATTCAGATGACTTATCCAAAAGTCTACTCATTGAAATGTCAATCACATTTTGAGAAAGGCCCTACTTTTGCTGATCACAATGTATATACTGGTATTTGACACAACAACCAGCTACACCATACCTCTGTTGCTATGTAAAATTGACCAATGCACTATTCACATAGATCTATCTTTGGTGCACAGAGGACTGAGAGTGGTGGAGAAAAGAAATGAGAATATCTAGAAAATATCTAGCTACTCGTGAGTAGCAATTCTACCAGACTTTCGTCCTTTCTTTCCATGTGTCTTGACAGTCCACATACCTGAATCAGTACCTAGCACATGCTGTAGCAGACTCTCCAAGAGCACTGGCTGAACCGACTTGAATGTTACACAAGCAAGTTCTGGGAAACGAGTGTTGATTGAAGGGCCCTGGGGAACAGCAATATCTCAAGAGCAATTTGCAAGAAAAAGGTAAATGCCATATAATTCTTTGTCATCAGGAGTATATGGCAATGTACCACATCAAATTAATCAGAATTGATCATATCTGCTAAGGTTTAAGACCAGATGACATTTACAAGCTTCAGCTTGTGCCTTATTAACAGAATAAATTTAGTCATTGAACTGGATGATCTCCTGTGCTGGCAAAGTCTTTAAATTGTTGCCTTTATAACCAAGCAGTTATATAAAGGATTGGCTATATTGCTAGGGTATGATGGAGGTCATTTATCAGGTAAATAATCTTGAAAACAATCTAGTCTTAATAGACTGCACCTGCTAGGAATATGACAAGAGATTTACTCCTAATGAAGAAAGGGGCTGGGACTCAGAATGCATCCTATGTGCCTCATGACAGTGGAGACAGAACACAAAGGGACAAGGTTGAAAGGGTCTCAATAAAATGTGTCCTGGGCTATTTGGCACATTATTCTTGAAATTTATGAAAAAAAAAACTATCAAAATATCACCTCATAAATCACTGTTTGGGGGGGGGGCAGATCATTTTCATCACTCTAAACCAAGGACCACGGCAGTGCTGAAAGTTTAAAGGCGTGATAATAGTCATGAGCCTGCAGGATTGTACCTCCAAGGCTGCCTCAGGGCCGCCAAGGAGCACGGCAGCTATTGCATTAGTTAACCGCGGTGTGTCGTCATCCCTCTCATAAGAACATTTCTCTTCTCTCTGCGGCTGTTGGATTCTTAGAGGTGCGGAACTAGCAATTGGGTATCTGGGAACAAAATGAAAATAGATGTATAAATACTTCATGGAGGAACATGACGTGGTAATAGTATTGATTTGTGTGTGTGTGTGTGTGTGATTTAGTGTTAAAAGAAGTTGAGTTACAGGCCCAGCTTGAGGCAAGTGTGTAAAGTGGTTGCAAGTTGTCATTAAAACTTGCTTTCTGCACCTGCTTCCACTTCTCTTCCAACATTTCTGTCACTGTCCCTGGCTGTCCCAACATACACACAGGCATACAAAGACACACAGACACACAGACACAGACAGGCAAACACAGATACACAGAGACACACACAGACATACAGGCAAACACAGACACACAACACACACACACACACACACACACACACACACACACACACACCTCCTATAACTTTATTGTATCTTATTCCTACAGAGCCTGGTTTAGCTATTTCTTACCCCAGTTGAGATGATCGAATGTGCATCTGAGTCCCCAGGGCTTAGCATGGCACTTGGAACAGTGAGTGTGCTCAATAAATCTTTCATGAGTGAGGGAAGCTTCAACAGGATGCCAGATAAAAGTGGCTTAGTGTTTCTGAGGTGGGATGTCTACAGTTAAATAAGAAATTCATAAAGCTAGAATCTCCAATGACAAGATTTCTGGCAGTGTGTGGTTAAACATCTCAAAGGCAAGCAGGTAGCCCCAGCTGGCTACAGTCAAAAATCTTCTATGCAAATTATTTGCAAGAAGAAGACAGAGCCTCTGCATTTCTAGAGTTCTGGATCTATCAAAATCAGGATCAATGAGTCACAAAAAGCTGTCATTGTAAACATCCATCTCTTTTCTCTTCTAGAATCAACTAGCAGGAAGGGATTCTTCTTTTTCCACGCCACTGAGGAAAAAGAGGCTTGCTAAATGGTTCAGTGGTAGACTGGTGGAAAGATGTCATGTAATTTTTCTTCCCAAAAGAATCTGCTCCACCATGTTTACTCTAGCTCCATGATGTTGGGGTATGTCAGAACATGCCAGAATATTTTTCAAGTAGAAGTTGTTAATTTTTATTTTTACTTAACTGATTTTTTTTTAACTTGCTGGTAACTTTTGTAACTGCTGACTTCCCTAAGGAAACTACTTTTGTATTTTCCAATGTTTCCCCCCACCCCCAATTAAAACACTACATATGCAAGCTGGTGGCTAACATATTCTCAGTGGTTTCTCACAAAATAGGGTGGTTAATTCCCAACCAAAGTGCAGAGAAGGGGGTTAATATTATGAAATGAACACCGACTCTCATCTCATGAAGTGGGTTCAGGTAGGATGTGCTGTAGGTAGCGCTGGTCCTATTTTCTATCACCAGCAGCACCTATATTTAACTTACTTTGCTATTCACTCTCTATCATTTTCTTTACATGATAATACACAGATGAGAAGAATTGTTTTTCAGTAGGGCTCGCCATATTTTTTTTTCTGTAAAAGACTAAAGGGTAAAACATTTAGCCACTGTGGGCCTTAGAATCCCTGCCATTGTAACCTAAAGGCAATAGTTTATAAAACCAAGCAAATGGCATGGCTTTGCCAACTGTCTTATAGACAAAAGTAGGTTTGTCAGCAGAGATTTGGTCTAGCACCCTAGTTTGCTGACCTCTACTCTCTAGGATAAACTCCTTGGGGCTGTTGATTTCCCCATGGTCTTGTCCAGGCCACCTCTTCATCTTCACCTCTTCTGCTGGCTCACGTGCTTCACATTTGGGGAAAAAGTTCAACCTGTCCCCACAAAGGGTTGGGTGGCCTGTGTTTGTGCTCAGTTTTATGTAATAGCATCCTGGAAGATGTGTTATCTCCATCAAACTATGAGGTCTTTGATGGTGGAGATAGAGTCAGAGTTACAATGTAGCACAATGTCTGAGTATCTGTAACATGGCTGGTTCTCAGTAATATCACATGGGCGTGGAAGGGAGGAGGGAGAAAAAGGGGAGGAGGGACCCCTCTCTGGGTGTAATTTTAAGCTAATTTCCATTGTCTCTGAAAGAGTATAGGTGTTGGGTGAAGAGAAGGTGACAAAGAAAAGTAGAAATTGAAAAGAAAATGGGTGGATAGAGGAAGGAAGTGGGAATAAAGGCAGTATAAAGTTGTTAAAAATCCAAAATGTTCACTGAGCTACTGAGCTTGCATTATATCAGAACTATTGGTATTACCCCAGATAAACCAGCATCATAAAATATGTGCCTTAAGCAGTGAAATAAAAGGTTACTGTGGCAAAAAAAAAAAAAAAGCAATTCAGCAATGCATTTGTAGTACCTCTGGGGCTCTAGAATTTATGACAAGGAAATGAACCAGAAGTAAATGAATCAAAAGCCATAATAAGGAGCAACTGCAAACTACAATTTAGTTAATAATGTACCTCATTATGAAGTACATCTAGCAGCCTTATGAATTAATTCTCTCTCGCTTTCTCTTTCTTGTGATTATTTTTCCCAAATCATTCCTGTGGTATAAAGGATCATATAATGATGTTTTCTGTGTGATTTGATTTCATCATGACCTAGCACTAGAATGAAAAACTTCCCACCCTAAAAGAAAATGTGATGTGTCAAGAGCTAGCCTTGAGTATAGTCATGTCATCTTGACCACAAAGGGGTTAACCCCAAATACTTTTAGTGGTGGGTAGCATACATCAAACTGTCAAAAAGTGGGATAATATTCATATGTTGATGTCATAAAATTTATCTTAAACTGTCGTCCACATACATCACTCCAGTGTGTTCTTCAGACATGTCTATCACAGGGACTTAGTATCTGGGTAGCAAAATGTGAATCACCCTTCAATATTGCCTCACTGGGACCTTTTAAAAGGTCCCACTGAAGAGACAGGTAAAGAGAAACTTTGACCCACAAAACAGTATACAACATTGTCATGTACCCAGAAAACCATTATGCTTGCTTGCTATTAATTTTTGACCAAATATTATTATTCAATGAAGAGTATTCTGATTATATATATAGATAAAATTTTACCGTGACATATTTTATTTGATAGCAAGTTGCTTTGACATTCATTTTCAGGGCTTGTATTACTAAACCTTTTCACTTACTCCAAAGTGATCAGGTTTGTAACATTCAGAAATAAAATGTACTAGTTAAAGATGACAGGTTACTAAGATAAGAAGACATGTTAAATCTAGAATGAAATATGCATGGCTGTTCCTGTGGAAGAGTCAAGGTCTGCGGGGATGAGGGTGTATCCCTTTCTTCAGTGGTTATGGCCTCTTTTAAGGGAATTTCTGATGTCAATCATAGAAATAGGAAGAGGTTCTCAGAGAAGACTATAAAGATAAGTGTTAGGTAGTGTGGAAAAAACACTGTATTTGTCTTTCTGAGTTTTGCTTCTTTGCCCTAACCAAAGCACTGCAATTGTCTAGTTGTATGTGCCCAGGAAACAGGAATATGATGACACCAACCTTAAGAAAGTAGGCCCAAAAATAGACATAGGAAGGGTCAGACACTATGCACAGAACAAACAGCTGCTACTTGTAAAAGAAGAAAATTCTGCAGCCACACTATCTGCAATGATTGAGTGTGAAGTGCCCACCCCCTCCAAAGCCCATGCATTTGGACATTTAGTTCCCAACTGGTGATACTGTTTTTAGAGGCTGTGGAACTTCAGGAAGAAGGAGTCTTGTTATAGGAAATGGGTCACTGAGGTGAGCTTTTGATGACCCATATAGATGTGAGCAAGCTCCCTTTGTGAGTTATGTAACTCAATACCTTTCCCACCATGAAGGGGTGATCACCACAAACCATGAAACAAATGAATCCTTCTTAAGTTGCTGTATTGGAATAATTTATCATCGCAATAAGAAAAATGACTAACACTATACAATAGGAATAGTGTTCCTGTGTGTGATTTTATTTTAGTGGCTGAGACTTTAATCAAGCATTATTTAAATGTCTCAGCCTTGCTGCTGCAACACCACTAGGTACACAAGGTTAGGTCTAAGGTGATACTTCTGCTAGGTATTTGAAGGCAGAAATGTTTTCTGAGACCAGTGCAGATTCAGGAGTGGGAAATAATGAGCTCTTTCTAAGGGTGAGTGAGACTCAAGATATGGTTGGGCCTCTAAGTTTGGGGACCACCATTCATAGAGTATGCAATATGTAGCATGGTGTCTATATATATATATATATATATATATATATATATATATATATTGCAGTTTGCAACCTTGACTCATTTTTAAAAAGAGCCATGGCTTCTCAGGCCAAATGGGAACTTTCCAAAATGATGTAGGTTATTTCAGGGTCCGTTTTCAGGTAAGATTGAAACAAAGTCATAACAAACCTCCAGAAGCTGTAACAGTACACTGGCTTATAACATGACTTCTATGATTTTCAACTATGAGAACAGGACTTCCAATACCATTGAGCATGGAATTGGACTATGTCTATTCCAGTTGAAACTATCACCAGCTTTTAATGAGGCTAGTTTTTCTTCTTAGCCTAATATTTTCTTCTAATATACTTTGTCTTCCATATCTGTAGGTATTGCATCCACAGATTTGATAGTCCTGGAATGGGAACTCTTTATGAAGAAGTTATCTATTTTCCATGTGATGCCATAAGCAATATGTTATAATAATCTCTTACAAATGCCCTTAGAATTCACATTGCATAGACATATTATAAGATATGGTAAGGAATCTAAAGGTAATTGAAATCATGTGGGGGAAAACGCATGAGTTACATGAGCCATGATACCATTTTAGATTAGGGATTTGACTGTTACAACTTTAGATATTTGTAGGAAGTTCTGGGATACCTCCACCTCCCTACCACCACCAGACATCTTTACTTACTGTTATTTAAAACTCATCCTTTAAATTTATTTTAAATGTTCTTTAGGGCCATCAAGATGACTTCGTAGGTAAAGGTCATCAACACCAAGCCTGACAACCTGAGTTCAATCCCCACGACCAATACTGTGGAAGGAGCAAGATGACTCCTGAAAGTTGTTTGACCTCCACATATCTGCTGTGGCACAAATATGAAAACAAAATTTATAAAAATGTTTAAATGTGTACTACATTGGTGTATATTAAGCCTGGTTAGTATATACACTATATACATACAGAAGCTCCCACCTGGATTTCTGTTCTAAATCACTTAATCCAGGACATTCCCATTAGTGCCAAAGAGAAAATATTTCTGCATTTCACTCATGATCAGTCACCCTTACCAAACCCACAATCAAATTCTCAAGGTTCTACAGAATTGGAATATTGAACTATTCATCGCCAGGTAGCCCATAATGCTCAGCTGCAGAACCTTTTTTTTTTTGTCTGCTCTCAAGTATACTTCTAGGATGAGTTGGAATTGAGCAGAGGCGACATTTGGATAATAAATGCCCTGAGTTCCCTGAGAAAGCAGTGTGTCACCAGCCAGTGAACTCTTCCTTGTCTTCAACCAGCAGCAAAATGGAAGCAAACATTTTCAGTATCGTTATTTCCACTGACCTACTATGTTAGACTTCCCAGAAGCTTAAATTATTTTAATTGCCATCTGTTTGACAAGCAAACACATAAACAAGATGCTGAGGAGGTTTTCCTACATTGTTTTTCTTTCCAATGCCTGTTTGGGGAGAAAAAAAATACAACTCAACCCCCTGAAATTATCTCTGAAATCACATCATCATATTAATCAAATCTCAATGAATTATTAATATCATAGAGTTCACATTTAACAATTACTGTATGATAGATACTATTGCTTAGAAATGTTCTGATTCCCCATCACCAAAGGGTCTGTGAAGATTTATATTTATTTTGAGACACTGTCTCGTGTGGCTTAGGCTGGCCTTGAACTTGCTATGCAGTCTGAGATGACCTTGAACTTCAGCCTCCTACAACACCATACCCTGTTTTGATACTTTATTTTTATCATCCCCTTTCACAGATGCACAGATGAAGAAAGAGGCACAAAATGCTTACACAGATTCCTGAGGGCCCTGTCATCATTGAGTGGTAGAAGAAGGGCTCAAATCTGGGCATTTGGGGCCTTGTCATCTCAACCAGGATGCTCTACTGCATACATGCTCTTACTCACTGTAACAAAGCAGGATGTGCCTCTCAGAAACATGCCTTTTAGGCATATTTATTACTTGAAGCTCAGGGCAGTGTTTAGTAACAAAACAAGAAAGGCTCTCTGCACACACACACACACACACACACACACACACACACACACACACCCCTACCATTGGCCTAAGAGCAGCAGATCCATTTGTGAAGTCATCCCTCCTCTCCTCTCTAACAAGTGACAAGTTAATGATGGGAGAGACTACATAACCTTTGCCACCCAGGTGAACCTGCCTGGAAGACTTTGCTAAATCAATGTGATTTTCTACTAGCTCCCCACTCCCCTCAGTTGACCTTCCTACAAGTAGCTGCCCTAAAAATTAAAATCCTTTTCTTTAGTCTTCTTTCAAATTAATCATTCTGTTTCAAGGTTCTATACAAGCCTACATTCTAACTGCCCATGAGAGTTATGTATCACGGACTCACACACCACTGAGTACTCCCATGTGTACAATGAGTGCACATACTAACAAATTGTGTTTTGGTGTCTCTGCATTTTATCAGCTTATTTTACACGTCCCCAAGTAATTGTGGACAGAGAAAAAGGAAGAAAAGAAAGAAAAGATGTCTGGCATACAACACTGAATCTACTTGTGACAATGAAGTAGGTGTTATCACTTTCCGTTTTATGGCTGATCGTGAGACTCACTCTGACATGAGAGCTTGCCAGACCTGACATGGCTCTGAGTACAGTTGGTTTTGTAAATCTGTGGTTCTACATCCACTGATTTGACTGATTGCAGAGAGAAAATACCATATTTTGACATGTAATCTAGATCGTGTATACATACATACATACATACATACATACATACATACATATATATGTATGTATGTATGTATTCACCAAACAATCTAGTGTAATGTTTATGCATCTTCCATGTTGTATTTGGCATTGTAAGTTCCCTAGAGGAGGACACTGGAAGATGTCCATGGGTTGTACACAAATATCATTTTATCCAAGTGACTCAGGCATCCACAGATTTGGTATGATTGAAGGTAGGAGCCCTGGAACAGAGTCTCTCAAAGAGCAAAGGGACATGTGTAGAATATCTGCCTCATGAACTTTGTTCCTCTACTATAAGCTTCTTCCTTCCGCAAACACACTTTTTAACAGATTAATGCTGGTAAGATGTTAAAAGTCTTCTGTGTACATTCTGAGACCTATTTTAGAGTAAGAAATAATTTAAGGGCTAATTCTAGAGTTTCCAAAGAAGCTTTCACAAGCACTTTACATTTCACTGAGAAAATTACTAATTAAATTTAGGACCAGGCTCTCAGGGTACCTGTAACTGAATTGTTATTAAGAGGCAAGTCTTGAGCTTGGGGTCAACAGGGACCAGCTTTCATCCTGGGAACAATGTGTGTGGAGGTGTTAGGAAAGCACTTGGGGTCAAGACTGGTGCCCGGGGAGACTGTGTTCTCATCGAGGAAATCAGCTGAAAATGGCTTAGGAAGTTAGAAATACAATAGGGTATAGCATGCCCAAGTATAAGCAGCCATATTTGAGTTCTTGGCATTAGAATTAGAATAGTGAGTTATGGAGTCGCCAATGGTAACAAATCCCAATATTTTTATTTACAGTGGTACATTATTGTGGAAACAGCTAGGATAATATTGTCTTATCTAAGAGGTTGGGGAATGCAGTGGCTATACAAGGGAGATGATGGAGGCTGTTTTCTAGAAATGTTACTCTGCTCCAGGATTTGTCATTCATTCAGCTGTATCTACTGTGTCATCCACAAACAACTGTAAGGCACAAATGAGAGGGGAAAAAAACCTGACCATTAGGTAAAATGTTCACCAGGAAGGTGATGAACAGCGGGGAAACTCCCCGCAATTAGATAACAAGTGAAAACCACAGCCTACACTTCCTACCCCAGCAGGGCCCCTTGGTTTATAATGACATTGCCCTTTATAGCAGAACCTGACTGTGAGCCTTGTGATGCGGAGGAATACTAATAGGCTCCAGCCGGGTTTTCTCCCTACAACAATGCCTCCTCTCTGCTCCACAGAGGTGCAGAACTCATCCACCCAGCATGGGGTGGGGTCTGCTTAGGCAAGACTGCGGAGAAGGGGAAGCTAATACAGAATACTATATATCTTAATCACAAACAGTATTGGGCGTGTAATGTGTCATGAAGCATATTTTACTTGTACTATGTATATTGACTTTTCATAGTTGTGACAAATGCCCGGGAAAAAAAAAGCAGCTAATCAATTTATTTATTTTAATAAATTTCTTGTGGCTCAGGGTTTGGCAGGCTTCATTTTTTTCATCCATGCTTGGCTGGCTGACTTGTGTGTGGATCATAGCTCAGGTCTAAGTTGAATACAACTAGAAAAAGAGAGAGAAAGTGAAGTTGAGAGCTAGCATTCACTTCTCTTCGGGTCCTGGCTGTGGATGCAATGTGACCAGCCGCCTCACATTCCTGCTGCTATCCCATCCCAGCCAGGATGTATGTAGTGCATGTTCAAACTGAGCCAAAATTAACACTACCAGCAATTCCATCGCAAAACGAGAAGCACTACTAAGGCAGAACCATCGGAAGCCAAGCCTCAGCTAAGCAACTAGGTTGTTTTTGACTGAGGACTTGTTTTAGCTAATCTACAACTTTCCTAACTTGAATAGTTATAAGGGCAGGGCCATCAGTTTGAGGTGCTCTAGTAGAACGCTGCAGACTGAGGAGTACAGATTGCACAATTGCATCTGTTTCTCACAGTTCTGGAAGATGAGGAAACAAAGATCAAAATTGCAACAGGGCGTCATTCCTGACTCACGGACGTTTATCTTATAGATTTCTAGAGTAACATTTCTAGAAAATATAAGATAATTATAGTTAACCTGTCGTGGAAAAAGAAGATGTGGTTTCAGGCCTCTCTTTTTTTTTTTTTTTTTTTTTTGGTTTTTCGAGACAGGGTTTCTCTGTGTAGCTTTGCGCCTCTCCTGGAACTCACTTGGTAGACCAGGCTGGCCTCGAACTCACAGAGATCCGCCTGCCTCTGCCTCCCGAGTGCTGGGATTAAAGGCATGCACCACCACCGCCCGGCTCAGGCCTCTCTTAAAGTGCACAGGGATTTGTTCAGCAATGTACACCTCCATTTTACTGTTGGCCGGGAGCTGTCCTTGGTGCTGATGATCCATACGGCTGGTAAAACGGTTGTGATTCCTCCCTTTGAAAATCTTCCAATGAGCAATCAGAAGCACAATTTTCAAGGGATATGTAATGGAAACAACGACCAAGATTATCGAGATGAGGCATGATGAGAAGAATGGAGACGTGGGAACAGGAGTTGGAGTTGGAGTGGGCGGCACGGGCCTCTGGGACAAGGCGAGGTTTGAAAATAGATGGACTGGAGTAGCTTAGGGGAGGTGTGCAGATATCTAGGAAAGGCTCCTCCCACACAGGTTGCAAGGGCAAGGGGACATCTGGTGTGTCACAACAACATCATGGAGGACAGTATGGACAAAGGCCAGTGTGCAAAAGACAGTATGGGTGCAAGGCCAGAGGAACAAGAGGTCAGAATATGGAGGGCCTTGGAGACCTTCATAGAGATTTGACCTATTTGGTCCTAGTGGGACAGTCATTGGGGTGTTTCTACTGGAGATGTAACGGCTTCAAAGGAATCACTTGGGTACACAAGAGAGCTCAGCAGGTGATAGGACTTGTTTTACAAGCTCTATACCACAAATTCCATCCCCAGAACCCACACAAAGATGTAAGGAGAGAATGGACTCACCCGACAAAGCTGTTTCCTGAGCTCCACATACCCTCCTTGGCCTGTACTCATGACTCTCCCTTGACCCAGGCTGGTTGGTTTTAAATGATGGAAAACCAACTCCAACTAAGAGGTTTTAAACAAGGAGACATACACAGAGAAAGAAAATATTAAAGCCAAACTGGAAAGGACTTTAGGAATATGGACCCCATGATACTTTCTTGCCATCCTTCCTTTTTATTTCCCTGTGGTCAGCTGCTTCTCTAGGGAAATTGTCTCCCACGCCATGTCTCCACAGGGCACATGGCTGAGGACATTTGTGAGCCTAGTACCTGGAGTGAACAGGAACCTCTAGTTCCTGTGGCATCCACGGGGTTCTTGAAGGAGAGTCTCTTTGATATCTGAGATCTGACATACCTACTCAATGACAGGCTGCCTGAGGCATTCTGAGGTAAGTCTCTTTGCTTCTCAGCCCTACATTAAGTCCTGAATGAAAATAGCCTGTCTGAGAGATGTGTTAGTCAGGCTTTGTATCACTGTGAAAAAAATACCTGAGAGCTGCAATTTGAGGGAGAGAGGGAGGGAGGGAGGGAGGCAGGAAGGATTTATTTTGGCTCAAGGTATCAGGGGTTATAGGCTGTGGTCAGATGATTCCATTGCCATGGCCCTGACAAAAGATATGTGGGAAGTATGTGGTAGACCAAAGCCACTCAACCGATGATGGACATAAATAGGAGAGAGACAAGGAGCCAGGAATCACGGTTTATCTTTCCAGTGACACACTTTACTCAAATAAGTCCCACCTCCTACAATTCTACCACCTCTCAATCATTCACAATTTCAGTCCATCAATAGATTAAGAGAATCTGTGTGCTACACAGTCATTTGGGATAGGAAGATTGATTGGATAGGATTACATGTAGTATTATGATCCAATCACTTCCTCTGTCTTAATTTCAATTATTATGTTGTGATTAAATACCTGACCAAAAAGCATTTTAGGAGGAAAAAAGAGTTTACTCAGCTTACCAATCTAGATTATAGCTCATCATAGGTGAATAGGAAATCACAGGTATTGAAGCAGTCAGTCACAGCCATAGTCAAAAATAAAGAAATGGATGTGCGCATGGTCTGCTCCCTTGCTGTGCTCAGCTTGATTTCCCCCTCACACAGGCCAGGCACTGCTTTGCCTAAGGAATAGTGCCACCCACAGTGGGTTGAGTCTTTCTACATGGATTAACTTAAGACAATGCCTGTAGACATACCCAAGGACCAATCAGATGTTGGCTCTCCCTAAAGCTCTATTCCTGGGTGATTCTTGATTGTGTTACTAAGTTGACCACTAAAACTCTCGCATCCCTCAACGTCCCATTTCTGAACACTGTTGTCATTGGGGCCAAGCCCTCAATATGTGAGCCTTTTGGTGGTACACTTCATGTATACACCGTAGTCAGGCATTAAACATTTAAACCATCCTCATTGCAGTGAGTAAGGCTTGCTCTTGTTTTCAAGACCTGTTACACTTAATACTAGAAATAGTATGTAAAGCAAGTATGTGAAACAAATCCTTACTAGAAACAAGTGAGGCAGGAGTATAGTTTTTACCATTGTCCTCGCTCTTTCCATTCCCCAAAGGAATGGAAAAGGAGAGGTTTCAGGGAGGGCAAGTCATTAATCAAAGCCAGAAAGTGGCCCCTTCAGGCTTGGATTCCTCAGTCTTATCACTGGGAGACAGGTGCCCCCCTAGTGGCACAGTAAAACACATCTATCTGATAGCTGACTGGCTGAAGTGAAATGCCAATGATACAGTAGCTTTTATTACAAAGTTTCCCAGAACATGTGGGCGGTTTCTTTGACAAAGAAACTGGAAAAAAAAAAAAAAAAGAGAAAAAAAAAAATAAGACCACTTTCAGACTGAAAATGTGAACTACTGCTGATAGTTATCATCACGGGAGACTCTTTTAAAATGCTTTGGACTGAAAACATCCATACTGTATCCCAAAGAAGAAAGGGCACTGTAAAACAACAAACTAAATCAAATAAACAAAGTGCCACCCCCAAACAATAGCCCTGTAGGAAACGGCAACCCGTGGGAAAGTCTGGTTTCCTGTTTCTCACGTGGTCTGTCCTGTCTATAGAAAGTGTCCACAGCATCACCTAGACATGTCATTAACAAGGATCTGACCTGAAAAGGTGAGTCAGTCACGCAAACCAAATTTGACCAGATGAGAGTTTGTGAAATTTCAGATTCCGTTTTGCTCCAGGCACTATGAGAACTGACAGCTTTCTGAGCCTTGTTTTTCTACAGTGTAGGCACAGTGTATGCATTTTACATGCCCCTCAGGCCATTACTCTTCCTACCACAGATGTCTGTATAGTAACAGGCTCACTTAAAGATGTTCTGAGTATTAATGAGGATGGTTTTTCTGAACGACCAGATGTCATATTAGCTCAGCATTTCTTGCTTAATTCATTTATACTTTCAGCCTTTGCCTCTTCTCTACATTAATTTCACTCCTGTGAAATTAAAGGTCTACCACAGACAAGGCCCCAAGCCTCATGGACCAACTTCCTAATTCAACACTTTTTTCTTCCTATGGTGTGACTGCAAAATCATTGAGTATGCAGGTGGCATCTTTAGCTATTTTCTTATCTTACTAGACGCACACAATGAACACTAAGATCTAGATAGATTCAGAAAGTTACCAAAGTCTACACACTCATGCAGATACAGGAGGGGTCTACTTATCTTATAAAGAAATAAACTGCCTTGAGATGCTGTCACTGTTTTGACCCAGACGAAATTCCTCATTGCTGAGCCCTGCACTGAAGTCATGGTTACCATTAGGATTATTGCTCACTTCACATTCATAACATGAATAAAAGCTGCAATGTAGCTCATCCTTGACATTATTTGTCATTAAGATGGTTTAGTGTTATGACTCGATGACCCCACTTCCCAATGCTACAATCATATCAAGAGCCAGCACAGAGTCTGTCTTTCTGAAGTATTGACTCATTGAACATGCCCAAGCAACCCACCAACCAGAGCCTTGTTAGATTCACAATTCACATGGAAGTTTTCTTTTTCTTTTCTTTTTTTTTCCATGCTGCTTCTATTTAAAACCCTTTCTGCCATTGTTCTTTTCTTTCCCTCAATAACAGTTTACCTTGACCTTGTCTATAAATGTTGCACAGGCTTCCTTCCTTCAATGGTTAACTGTGAGAAAAAGTGTCCACAGGGTAGGGGGCTGAAACAGGAAAAAAAGAGAGCAACTACAAAGGAAAAAAAAAGAGAAGAAAAGGGAAGGAAGGAGGGTAGGAGAGAAAGAAGGAAGGAAGGAAAAAAGGAAAGAAAGGAGAAAACAGGGGTGTGGGAAGAAGGGTGGGCTAGTTTATTGGTGATCCTTTTACCAATCAATCAAGTAAGATGCCTTCAAGACAACAGAAGTGAGTTGAAATTCAGGGTCTAGACAGAGATGCCTATTTAGTTTTTAGCATCAGATGTAGCTCTAAGAATCAGAAAACTGGACATTTTTTTTTAATCAGCTAGCAAGCAGCATAAGTAGTGCTGATTCAACCAGGCAGTGGTCTCTGAAAACCTAATGAGCCCCTGAACATCTTTCTCCTTTGGAGGAGGACACATCAGTATTTGGGGGTTACTGCAAAGAACGTGGAGAAAACAATACTGTTTTTTCATAGCTGTGTGTGGGTTCTCAAAGATACTTCAAGATTCAAGGTGCAGCATCTACTCTAACCAATAGGAGGATCTGACAGCAATCAGCCACAAAGTATGTTATGTCAGCCATAGCTACTGTTGCCATGGTTATCCTCCACTGCCACCTAGGATGGAATGAGTCTCGAAAAATTTAATGGAACTATCTTTCTGATATAACGTGAGTTAGACATGTTTTAAGGGCCCCTGGATTTGGTTTGCTTATCTTTTATTTTGTATAATATAACATGCAAAAAATTCAAAATACATTTATTTAAGTGAGGTGATGCTCATTTGAGGTATAAGTATATCTGTGTGTGACGTGTGTAATGTTTTCCTGGGGGAAATGTAGCATAGGGAATCAAATGAAGAAATTAGCACAAGGTGCATTGAAGTCCAAGATAAAACCTGGTAAGGGGGGAAGGGTGGTGTAACCATGTGTGAATATCTAAATGAACAGGAAGGGGATGTAGATATGTGTGAATGTGAATCTCAGTAATGAAGGAGGGATTATAATCATGTGTCAATAGCTAAATAAAAATGCTACTGACAAGCAACTCAGTAAAGAAAAGGAAAGGGGGTGCCTTTGCCTTTTTTCCCCCATCCTTTCTCCAAATATAGTGAGGAAAATTATTCAACATCTGCTTTTTAAAAACCTTTCTCTGAGAATCTATTTTGAAAAAAATGTCAAACCTACAAAAACCTTGCAAGAATAGTACAATCAACACCCATGTGCCACTTACTTAAATTCACCAGTTAGCATTTTGCTGCATTTGATTTCTCCTTTTCTTTCTAAGTGATGATCCGTCTTAATGCTGCTTGCAAATAATAAAACTTCTTTGCTCCACATTTCCACAACTATCTTATAAGAATAAGAACTTTTTGTTCTATAAACTTGTAAAACAACATCCAACTTGGTGAATTTAAGGTAAGTCACCAAGAAACCTCAACATTGTTCTTGTGAATGTCACACAACCTAGAATCACCTCAGAAGAAAGTTTTGATGAGGAATTATCTAAATTATGTGAGCTTGTAGACATGTCTATGGGGAATTGTGTTGACTGTTAATTGATGTAAAAACACCCAGCTCATTGTGGGCAGCAACATTCCTTAGGCAAGGGGTCCTGAACAGTATAAGAGAGGAGAAATCTAGATGAGAGCAAGCAAGCCATTGGTGAATATATTCTCTTTCTCTGAACCGTGGGTGCTATGTGACTTGTTCCTGTCTTGAATTCTCTAAACTGAAGGACTGTAACTAGAGATTTTTAGGCCAAATAAACTTCTTTTCCCCCTATGTTGCTTTTTATCAGGGTATTTTATGATGGCAACTAGATGGGAAACTAGATTTGATCTTTAGAGTTTTTTTTAAACCAAGAATCCATTAAGGACTATTCATTAAATTTCCTTTTCTTTCCATGTTCATCATATTATTTACAGTATTAGAGAAAATAATACTGACGAGTTACTTTTTTCATTGTTGTGATAAATACTTGACAAGAAGCAAATTAAATGGAAAAAGAAAGCTTATTCTTGGTTCATAGTTGGAAGGGAAAGTAAGCCATGGCAGGCAAGGGGTGGTGGGAGGAATTGAACCAGCTGACTATACTGTATCTGTATTCAGGAAGCAGAGAAATGAATGCTGTTTCTCAGTGGGCATTCTCTTTTTTTTTTTTTTTTCTTTTTTTAGTCTGGAATTCATATACATGTAGATGCCAAGGACAATATGTAAACAGATGGGTATGGATGTGTGGTGATTTGAATAAGAATGGACCCCATAGGTTCATATATTTGAATGCTTAGTCACCAGGGTGTGGAACTCTTTGAAAGGATTAGAAAGATTAGGAGGCGTGGTCTTATTGGAGTGGGTGTGGCCTTTTTGGAGGAAGTGTGTCACTAGAGGGTGGGCTTTGAGGTTTCAAAAGCCATGCCTGGCCTACATACTCTAGGTTCTCTCTCTCTCTCCCCCTCCCTCCTCAGGCTACAGCTCTCAGCTACTGTCCTAGCTCCTGCCTGCATGCAGCCATGCTCCCTGCCATCATGATAATGGACTAAGCATTTGAAATTGGAAGGAGGCCCCCAATTAAATTCTTTCTTTTATAAGAATTGCTTTGGCCAGGGTGTCTGTTCACAGCAATAGAACAGTGATTAAGACAGGCTGTTTGCCAATAAGATGTTGTTTCCAAAAGCATTCACTGGTCAGGATTTGGTCAATAGATCCCCTCAGATGGGCTAATCAAGGTTTATAAAGGGTGATTGATGATGCTTAAGGAATCCTCTATTTGATTGCATACTTTGCACTAGTTGTCATATTTTATAGACAGTTCTTTTATATATAAAAAATTTCATCTGGGTCTTGGAGAAATTGTAGCTTGAACTAAAGATCTGCAGAAGTATTAGTCTTAGAAATTATTGTCTTAGTCTTTGCAAAACAGAAACATTCTTCATGATAGGATGGTCAAAGATTGCCATCTAAATAAAACCAATCAAATTAAAAAGTTTGTCTGAAATACTCAGATTCATGTTTCACACTTTCTGTGTTGACCTCCTGGCACATACTTCAGGGACGGTAATAGGTTACTGGGCAGTAGGCATCACCAGGATGGTCAAGGGTTTTAGGGAAGTTCTAATCAACACAACATGGAGCATGGTCCATCTGCCCTTCCTGGATGTTCTCTGTCCATTTCCTCAAATACATGGTGTTGTAACTGTACAGGGACAATGCTGCAGTTCACCAGGACCAGAGCTCCTGGTTGCCAGAATCATGTCAGTGTACCAACAGTTGAATGATGGTTTTATTTTTGTTCCAAACTTTACCATTTGTTGGTGTGTGCTATTAAACAGAAAGTTAGTATGATATACATTTTAAGTGTTTTAAAATTCAAATTTAACATTCACGTGGTGCAGGGGGCAGGGAGGAAGAGCAAAACAAAATCAAATGCTGCGCTATCTCAGTGAAGTTTTGCTGAATAGATGACCATGCCTGCACTACTCAGATCAATAAATAAATCATGACAAATACCCACCAACCTATATTTTGATGGGCAGATTATCTCATCTGATTTCAATACCATTCAATTCTTAACTCACCTCTCTCTATCTCTCTCCCTCTCCACATTCTCTCTGTCTCTATTTCTCTGTCTTTCCAATCTCACACAAGCTGACCTGAGATACACTATGTAGACCAGGTTAACCTTGAATTTATTGCCATCCTTCTGCCTCAACCTCTTAAGTGATGGGATTACAAGCATGAACCACAGTGCCTGTTTTTTTTCTTAATTATTGCTTCTTGCTCCTTGTTAAGAAGATGTTTATCTTAAAATAGAGAGTTCTCAGTGCTCATTGAAATTTCATTGTTTCATATTCTATTTTTCAA
The DNA here is from genome assembly GCA_902168425.1 of Peromyscus attwateri. Taxonomy (NCBI): domain Eukaryota; kingdom Metazoa; phylum Chordata; class Mammalia; order Rodentia; family Cricetidae; genus Peromyscus; species Peromyscus attwateri. Next base: position 50,399 of record CABHPP010000303.1, on the reverse strand, counting down.
GGCGCTTTGAAAAACTGTTCCTGTATGAGAGAAGACAGTAATCAATCAAGATTCTGGTTTCACAGCATGGGTATTCAATCAACCCTTCACGTCTGCTTTCTGATGAGTAAATTGTCATATATATTTCTTCATCATGTTCAAAGGATGTATCTATGTATGTTGGTGCACATGTTACCCTGAAGTACTTACTGAAACTTGGTATTTGTATCTCATACGCACTTTTATTTAAACACTTGGGCTATTTATTTTATTGTGTGTATATGAGTGTACCTTGCACATGTGTATGTGTACCACTTGACTGCTGTCCACAGATGTTAGAAGAGGGACCATGGATCCTCTAGAATTGGAGTTACAGATGATTGTGAATCACCATGAAGGTGCCGGGAACCAAATCCAGGTGCTCTGTGAGAGCAGTCAGTGCTCTTAGCCAATGAGACATCTCCTTCCCCACCCTACTTACAGCTTTAAACCAAACTTTCCTGGCTTTCCTTTGTGCTGGTACACAAAGTCTTGGTTAGCTCATTAGTGATATTTTCAGTGATGTTTTTATAATTTTCTGCCAAAATGTTTGTATATCTTCTATTAGTTTTATTTCTCATTTTTTTGATTTTTTTAAAACATTCTCATCAGTGCTGTTTTTGTTTTAGCACACAGAAATCTATTTTTGTGTTTTGACAGCTTTCCATGACATTTATTATCAAATCTAATGCATTACTTATTAATTCTAATGGCTTAGTCCCCTGAAAGGTACCCCCTGTTATCTCAGATGAATTTTGCAGTAACTTACTGCTTTTAATCAGTAGATTCCCTTGACTTTCTCAAGTTCACAATCAGGTGTTTTTATAAATAATCAACACTTAATTTCTTTAATTTCAGTCAATGTATTTTTTGCTTGCTTTTATGTGGCTGTGGAACTCTCATCAGGACTTCTCATTAGAACAACCCAAAGCAAGGATGGAAGATGTCTTTGTCTCGTTTCTGACTCTCGGGCGTGTGTACACAGTGATGTCTAGGGTAGCCGAGGCTACAGAGTGAGACCTCTTCTTAAAAAACCAAAGAACACAAGTGAAGAAGTTGACCCTTGAGCCGCAATCTAACGTCTCCCAACCGTGTGAAGTCCTCTTCCGCATAGCTTCCATGCCTTTTCTTTTCTTCTGGCACTGGTATTTTAGCATCAATTTTTTTGTTCTCATTTTCATTCTGGGTTAATTCCTCTGTCAATGTTTGACGTTAGGACTTCCACTTTTCTATCTGACAGCGGAGAATGTGGGCTTTAGCTGTATTCTTGTCTTCCAACCCCTTTTGGTTGCTAGGTACAGAGAAGCCAGGCTGGAGAGTGTGCTCCTGCTGCCCAACTTTCACTGTGCAAAATGTTGCTGTGTCAGAGATGGCATGATGAAATCTGTCATTTTGTATGAGATAACTGAAAATGTAATAATACCTAGAAAAGCAAGTACTCTGAGGAAAGATGTGATGAGGAGTGTTGGGCTTTCTTCTTTCTTTCATTTCATGGGATGAGGGTGCCTTATTTTTGTTATTTTCTTTTAAGAATATTGGCCTTTTTTTAGTCCTGACTATTTTGACAGCCTTGAACTTTGGAGTGCCAAATTTTGAACCCCCAAATTCTGCCCAAACTCTGACTACTGCTCCTCACCTCAGATCAATAAGTACCTAGAAACTTAAAGTGTTGGAACAAATCAGACAGCCCAGAGTGTTTCCATGTTTCCAGGATCTCTCAGGTCGGGCCTGGCTGCCTCACTTACTCACCTACCATTATTCACAGAGCTGCTGGCAAATAATTTTGTCCAATGCTTATAAATGTTTAAGTGGGAAAACTGATCAGAATCACATATAGTTGTGTAGCAGTAAATATATCTCACCCCATCAAGCACCTTCTGGCCTGAGGGGAGTTGCAGAGATTAAGTGGAAGTTGTAGGTCCAGTCAAATGCTGTAAGTTACTTAATGGCAGAGCATTAGTCTGGAATTCTTGATTCCTTATGAATTAAAAATCCCATAACAATGTGTCTCTGGGCTTAGATGGCAGTGGGGACTATTAATCTTCTTCACAGCCTTTACTTTAGGGAAATTCATGTTCTGATGGTATAAAATACCCACAATCTTCTATATTATGTGAATCATGATTTTAAAGAGAAGAGAAACTCAACTCCAGCTATACTCTTGATAACCCATAGTTACTTTGTAATGCATTTACCATGTAGATATTGTGCTAGAACTGTGGACACAAAAGTTTTTTCTTTTACTACTCACAGTCAAGTGTGAACAAACCATGAGAAAATAACTTTCAGGAGTATAGACAGATGCAAATAGGAGTGCTGTTGGGGAAGTAGTTAGATGCCCATGAGCTAAAGAAGCCTTTCCTACCAAAGCAAGATTCAATGAGTGGACACAGAAAAGTCTGAAAAGAAAAACCCTGCCTCTGCAGAGGATGAAGTATAAAAGAGGATGTGTTTACAGAAATACTAAGGCTTCATTTTCCTCCCTCCACTGAACCTGAAGTGCAAGCCTAGGAGACCGTGGGAGAAGACAGGTCATGAAAAGATGCGGCAGGCAATGGGAGCTGAGCTGGAAAACACATCTCCTAGCAGGAGCAGTGGGGAAGTTCAGTCAGCAGTTGAATTACCTCTTGGGGTTAAAGGCAATGAAGACTAAAGTGAGCCTAATGGATCTGGCAATTTAGATTTGTTGATGCCCTTAGCAATGAAAATAGAAAGGAGTTTGTAAAAACAAAGTCTAAAGCCAGATTGTGATATGTTAGAGGCATGAGGCAGCCTGAGGATGTATAGATACATCACATGATTGCAAAAAAAAAAAAAAAGATCAGTGATGGAGAATGAACCTAGAGCCTTGTCCATGCAAGCAAGCACTCCACCGGTAAGTTATAATGCCAGTCTGTGAATGCCTGTGCGCATGTGGTATGTGTGCATGTGTGAGGCAGGTGTGTGAGATTATCCTTGTGCATATGAAGACAAGAAGAGGCTATTCAATGTCTTGCTTGATTGATAGCCCTTCACCTTATTCCTCTGAGACAAAGTCTCTCGCTGAGCCTGGAGCCAGGCTCCAGCAAGCTCCAGAATCCTTCATGTTTCTGTTCCTCAACCCCAGTTTTGGGATTATAGGCATGGGTGTGGTCATGCCCATCTTGTGTTTCTTTTAGCTCATTGTGTTTACACAGCAAGCACTCTACTCACCAAGCCACCCCCTTTTGACTTTTAACTCAGATGTAGAAAGAAATAGAGTAGCTCTTAAATACAAATATAACTAAAGGTAAATATAAGGTATAGTTAAATATCACAAACAATATAAATTAACATACATCTCAGGCCTTGGAATTTAATATTAAGAAGTCAGTCAAGCCGGGCAGTGGTGGTGCACGCCTTTAATCCCAGCACCCGGGAGGTAGAGCCAGGCCGATCTCTGTGAGTTCGAGGCCAGCCTGGTCTACAGAGTGAGTTCCAGGAAAGGCGCAAAGCTACACAGAGAAACCCTGTCTTGAAAAACAAACAAACAAACAAACAAAAAGTCAGTCAAGTAACACTATTTTGAGTCAAAGAAACTTGCCAGAAATGCTTTTCACATAAAAAAAAAAAATTTCTCTCACACCATTATCCACAGGACACAGGAAGTCATGAACACACACTCCCTCTTCATTTATTCACCCAATGGGATACAAGCATTGTAATGGGATACATGTATTGAAGATCTGCTGTACACCAGGCCTCATGCCTGTGCTGGGAATCCAAAGAAGAGCAAAACAGAATTAGACTGTGTCCTCCACTGTCACCAAGACATAACGCTACGGGTTTGAAGAAAAGGTACAGGGTGTTACGACATTGCTTACTTGGGGGACCTGAATTCATCTGGGGGGTTAAGGAGATGGAGTATGACATCAGAAGGAAGAGCTGAAGCATGCAGATAGCAGAGAGAAGCATGCAGACAGCAGAGAGAAGCATGCAGACAGCAGCATGCAGAGAGAAGCATGCAGACAGCAGAGAGAAGCATGCAGACAGCAGTATACAGAGAGAAGCATGCAGACAGCAGAGAGAAGCATGCAGACAGCAGCATGCAGAGAGAAGCATGCAGACAGCAGAGAGAAGCATGCACGCAGCAGAGGGAACCTAGCATGTGGTAGAGAGGAAGCTCTTTGGCACAGACAGGAGAAGTTGAAGGACTAAGGCCAGGAATGTTGAAGATGTGTAGTCTGTGGTAAAACATAGCCCAAAGACGCCAGAGTGGAGTTAGAGCCTCATGTCCCAAGGCTCATGTCTTGGCAAAACCATGGAAGGTTTCCATCAGAGGGAACATAACAGCAGGTTTTAGTTCTAAAATCTGGAAGAAGAATGAAGAGAAGGAGGTGTGGTGGTGGAAGTAAGAAAAATGTAGATGAATTGTGGCAGGGTCCTGTGCTGCTGTTCCCTTTGGGGGAGGGGGCCAAGTAGGCGCAGAGTCAACGACACAGACTCTGGGAGGATGTCAAAACAACAAGCTCTGTTTATTCAGGAAGAGGCAAGCCTTATATATCCCCATCCCACCCTGGGGGAAGATCTGATGAATATGCATCTGCTGGTGTGACATGGCTGCCTCTCATTGGTCCAGGTCATCTCCAGATCATGTCTCAGCTGCTGTTGCTAAGGCCCTTAGGCAGACCCAGTTGGCGCTCAGAAAGTATCTTTTTTATTTGTTTGGGCCGGTTGGCCCTCAAGCCTGTTAGAGATGAGTCATACCACAATGAATTAAAGAAAAGGTAGTAAAATCACTATGTCATGGCAGACGAATGAAAAAAAAATGTGTTAAGGATATTGACATATTAGGAATACACAACAAGAGAATTAGAAATACCAATTCTATTGGTTTCTTAGATCAAAGGGCTAGCTTACCTTCACTAATAGTTAGGTGTCTAGGGGCTCAGATGCTGAATCCATCCTTTGAGACTGAGCCAATGCTGGGGGTGGAGATGACAGAGCCTGGGGCTCTGAACCTATCACGACACTTGCGACTTCGTCTGTAGTCACGTGTTAGCTCTGCTAAATGTTTGGTTGCTTTCAGATAGACAGAGGTTTTGTGTTAATGGAAGAGAAGCCATGTATCATAGTGCAGTGATTGCCTATTGATAGGGGATGCCTTTTTTAAAAAACGACACAAAAAACTATTAAAAAAATAATAAAACAGCAATCAGCCATACATCTTTCAGGCTTTTAAACCACTGCTGGTCTCATAGTGGTAGAATTCAAAATCATTTGGCTTTTAATTGTTTGGCTCTAGTTAACTCATTAACATCACCTCTTGCTGCTTCCTTGATGGTGGTGCTAGGTAGGAAAAAAGGGAATGAAAGGGTCCTCTATAAGTATCTCTTTCTAAATACCATTTGAGACTCAAGAATACCAATATGTTAGCCTCCTCTGCCACAAATAACATAATGGTTGGGCAGTGTATCCTGTACATAAGGACTTAAAAAGTCAGAAAAGAGGCAGATCTCAAGCCTTGTGATGGAATGTCTCCAGCTGTTCATAACTCATTTTTAAGTACTGGCTTCCCATTGGTAGATTTAAAAATAAACTAGTTCACTGGACCAGCAAGATAGCTCAGAGAGTAAAAACACTTGCTGCCAAGCTACCCAAAATGGATCCAATCTCCATGACCCACATGGTGAAGGAGACACTGATTCCCGAAAGTATTACTCTAACCTCCATGTGTGCACCCTGGAAGACACACACACACACACACACACACACACACACACACACACACACACTAAATAACATTAAACATAAATGAACCAGCACAGGCCTTTCAGTAAGTGTCAATGACTCACAGGTTGCTTGTTACTAATGCTAAGGCTGTGACAGGCCTATTAGGGGTCTGTGAACTAGACCACAGCAAAAGGGTAAACTGATGACTGTAAAATAACTCTGAGCCAACATTTTCAAAGTGGCTTAGATGCCTCCTGTGGAGATGGAGAGAGATGCTGCAGTGGTACCTGCTCACGAACCCCTTCCTATTTGCTTCTTCCCCATCCCTGTCATATTTCTCCACTTATTTCCCAGGCTCCTATGCTCACCTTGAACATGAATGATTTGTAGACAAATCCTGGTCTCTGGTTCTGTCCCTTAAGAGTCCAACACAGAAATCCCTCCATCCCCAATTCACGTGAAATATTTTTAACGTGAAATATATATTTATGAAATTGCTGTCACAAAAGTAAAATATATAACAAGAATACAAGTTAAAACAGTAGAGTATGTCAATAAATAAAGTAGCATAACAACATCAAATTACTACTGGCATGTTCATGAATACATATCTATTAAGTAAACACAACAACTAAACACGAAACAATGAAACGAGCATATGATTTCAAACAAGACTAATAAGTAGATAAAATAATGAGATATTAGGAGTTACTGTGGATTCTGACCAAATGAGCATTTTTCAGGTTCATAGAGTTTTTAAATTAATTTTTATGTATATGAGTGTTTTGTCTGCATGTGTATCTGTGTACTACATGTGTGCCTTTGGAGGCTAGCAGAGAGCATAGGCTCCCCTGGAACTGGAGTTACAGTTAGTTGTGAGCCTCCATGTCTGTGTTGGAAACCAAAACAGGACTTAACTAACCACTGAGCTGTCTCTCCAGCCCCTTCATAGGAGAATTTTTAGTGCAATGTGTTTTTATTCAAATTGGCATTATGTAAAACAGCATGTTCCAGATATTGGGCCACCGCAGAAAAATTTTAGAATAGCGTCCTTTCTCTGCTGCTGGTGAGATGTTTGGGTCATGAGGGGAACTCCTTGGGGAGGGTGCGGGATGATGGGAGGCTGTGTGCCACTCCTACATGGACACTCAGCTCCTCTGTGGATGCTCATCCTGAGGGCTTCAGCCTGACACTGATGACAAATGACAGGGGTAGCCTCCTCCTTGGCACCGAAGCCTCAATCTGTCTTTTTCTGAGACTTCCCTCTCAGTCACTGGGGAAACCGTGGACAAGACCAGTCCCTTGGTTTGCCCGTTACTGTATCCTCTGGATCTGACTTGGAAATGGCTGATTAAAATGAAGGGATTCTGACTTTTATCCGCATCCTGACAGCTGTGGCAGATCTGTTCTTCCGACCTCATTACCTTTTGATTTCTAACTTCTTTCTCAATATTGTTTTCTACATTACAGTGAATAAATGAGATGTGATTTTCACTGTGGCTTGAATATACAATGTGGATGTCAGGATGAAAACTTACTTCCTTACCAGAAAAAAAAGGGGGTCCAGAGAAATAAGATGCCCCAGAAATAATTTAGCCTCAGAGTCACAGTAAGGAGAGGTGAAATACAATGGAGAGTAGATTAGCCATTTTTTTTTTTTTAAAAAGTGTTCATTTTAACAAATAGAATGGATTCATTTTCCACACGAAATCTCTCAGGTTTCAAAAGAAGCTAACTGTTAACAACAAAGATGCCTTAAGGGGCAGCTTAAGGGGGAAATACATGAAAACTTGGGCTGAGCACAGGTGTGTGAGTGTCCTGGTTACTCCAGCCACTTTTCCAATCAGCACTAACAACAGAAAATAATTCTTGTCAATTGCTGTATGGATACCAAGATTGTACCCCTTGCTGTGTGGCAGGCAGCTCAGGCACCTAGGGTGAGAGTCCCCTTGCTGTGTGAAATTACCGTGGGCAAACTTTCAGAAATAAATCTGAAAATGGGCTTGAGACAATATTGATACATGCCAAACTTATTCAACAATTGGGGAAAAACTAGAGGCAGCCTGTTTCTTTCTTTGGAAACAGAACAGTTTCAAATGAGAACCTTTTTTACTTTCTCATATGATCTTTATCTACCCTGGGATTTTCTTTTTGTGGACTCTTTTCTCACATGATGGCACACAATTAGAAGAGCTCTCTCGGTTCCAATTGCTGCCATTGTCCTGACCTCTTGAGTTCATTTACTCATACTGCAAATACTTACAAATACTGTGCTTAAAGACACTATCTAAAACTCACCTAACTAGAAAATAAAAATATTTTTATTTTCTAGTTATGTCATACATAGGACATGTAAGAGATGGAACAAAGTTAACTGAAGAAGTAGCAGGTTCTGGGATCTGAGTTTGTAATAAATATATTCACATTCTCCTCTCATCCCTCCTCACCACACACACACACACACACACACACACACACACACACACACGAGAGAGAGAGAGAGAGAGAGAGAGAGAGAGAGAGAGAGAGAAGAGAGAGAGAGAGATGCTTTCAGAATCCTGAGTCTTTAAGGTCAAAATGTAAGTAGCAAACTATAACTGAAAGAAATATACCCCATAATTCATGATTCTAGAAGTCAGGGGTCCTATGAGGCTAAGCCTGACTCTACTAGTGACTTTCAGTTTGACCTTCAGCAAATAAATTCACCTATCTCAACCTCTATTTCCTCTAAGCGTAGGTATTTTCTCTCTTGGTTTTACTACTTTATCCGCAGTTCCTAGAATAGAGCCCTGAACTGGTAGAGCTCAATAAATATCCCTTTAAAAATGAATAAAATAGCTTAGTCCCAAGTGGCTAGAATCTGTACTAGGCTACAAATGAAGTGCAGAAGACTTATTGACAGCCTTGGCCGTTGGCTTCCACTAAAAGCAGTTTAGTGACCTCCCAGCCCTTTCTTTGAAGCCCTAAAGCCAATTAGAAAAAAAAATAGGCATCCAGCTATTCTATAGGTGAGGCTGGTGAGTCATGGGAAAAGAAACACAAGAAGACAATGTGCCTTAGTGTCTAGGACAGGTATGTGGATGGGCATATGGAGCTGGCTTAATGGCAGTGAGATATTACCAAATACAAGTTCAGAGAAGACTAAGCTTTTCACCCAGGTGTCATAGAAAAGAGCCCTGAACTAAACAGCATCTTTTCTGATTACTCTGGGCATCTCCATTTCTCTGTGATTCAATTGTCTCTTGTATATTTCTCTTCTGTTGCCCTCAATGTAGCTCACTGTCAGCATTTGCGTATCTCTTGCAAGGTTGTGTGTTACAGAGACTGGAACACTAAGCATGCAGGGGGTGAACAATAAATTTAAAAGATAACCTGTCATTCTGGACATGGACACTTAAATGTCATATTACTATTTCCTTTTATGAATGTTGAAAGAGTTTAGTATTGTATTTAAAAACCTTTCTCATCTGCTAAGAAATGAAGATTTTAATGCAACATACTGTGTGTAATGGAAACTGTTTTCCCCCAGCCCTCCACCAAGACACTTCTCAGTTTTACTCCTTCCTTCAAAATTATTAATCACTTCTCCTCCACTCTCTGACAGTTGGTTCTTTGGGTCATCTGTAAAGTGCACACTATGACCTTTTGAAAACTCAGAGATAGACTTGCCACAGAGTGAAATTGGGTGCATTATTTTTCGGTTGTGATAATAATACGTTTGCAATAAATAAAGTCAAGGGAAGGAAGGAAAACATCGTTTTCATTACAGAGAGATTCAGGGCTTGAAATGGTCACTATATCGCTTCACTGGGAACTGTCATTGAAGGAGACAAAGAAGCAGGTCTGTGCAGCTCACCATGGAATCAGGACAGGAATACTTACATTTCGTTTTGTAAATTAGGAAAGGACCCTAAAATGATCACCTGTTTATTCGTTTATTTGGCAAAAGCCCCACTACTATGTAACATTCAGATTTGGAGGAAGAAATTGGTGTGTAAAAAAAGGGTCGTTCCCTAGACAAGAATTCTAATTGGTTGGGAGTTGCAGTCCCCAGGGTATGGCAGACACTTTGCTTATTCACTGCACAGTTCTCCTAAAGGCATCTAGTTCAGCATAGCTCACTGGTGACTCTTCTGACTGTAGTATATTTACTTTTTTGAGAATGACTGACACCTTCAGTTTTACAACACCAAGAGAAGCTTGGGAAATGTTCTCAACCTATGGGTCATGACTACTTTGAGGTGGGGTGGGGGTGAACAACCCTTTCACGGAGGTCGCATATCAGCTATCCTGGATATCAGGTGTTTAAATTAAGATTCATAATAGTAGCAAAGCTACAGTTATGAAGTAGCAATGAAAATAATTTTATAGTTGTGGGTAACCACAACATGAGGAACTGAAGTAAATGGTTGCAGCATTAGGAAGGTTGAGAACCACTGCTTTAGTGTGTGGGGATGGAGCTCATGGAGTCTGTTCTTAAGGCTTTGAATTTGACTAAAACAACAATGCATCAGCTTCCTTTCAGTCTGGGGACCTCTAGAAGACGCATCTTCTCTTTGACTAGATAGAATGTTGAATGTGAAAAATGCATTACTTCTTTCACCTTTTTAGATGAGTGTGCTCATCATTTTCATTTAAATAGAAAAAAATGTTTCAATCCTTAGATTAAAAAACAAATCTGATAAGGGACAGACACATATTTTCACCCATTTTCCCAGTAATATTTAAAAAGGGGATACTAATTAAAATGTTGGTAAACTGTTCTATTCATTTAGTACATTTGTCCTAGGAGAATTTTAGGGTCATTATTCCATGGGCTATTCAAGTGAAAAGATCTTGGCCTTGAAAAAGTCATGGTCTATTAAATAGAGTAAGCTAGGAAAGTGAGTTCAAAGTAACTTGTTTAGTAGGATGGGGATGAGAGCCCTGAGAGAGCCCTTAACTCAATTTCACCTCCGTGTCTTCCCATGCCAAGCCCTCCTGGGCATTCTTCCTATCTCCTCACTGCTGACAGACCCTACTTAGACCAAGGAATCACTGAGGAAAACAGTATCTATTTTTAAATTAGTGAAGGCCTAAGGAATACACTTTCTTATTTTCTCTATTTTGCAATTTTCAATTGTTCTGTAGCAATTGTAGGTATTTATGTAGTATAGTTTCATATTCAGACCCATGCACAATAAAAATGATAAGATTAGGGAAATTGATGCATTTGTTACATGGAATATTTATTATTTTTGTGTTAGAAATACCCAAAATCTGTTCTAGTAGCTATCTATAAATATTGGAATAATCACTGTCAATCATAGTTACCCAACAATGCTTTAGAACATTGCAAGTTAGTCTTCTATCTAACTGCAACCTGCACCGTTCAACCAACCTTGGTCCTTCCCCCGCATCTCCAGCCTCTGGTAAGCACAATTGCATTCTCTTTTCTGTGAGATCAACGTTTTCAGTGGTATTTGTCTATGACTGATTTACTTAATGTGGTTTCCCTGTAGCTCATCTATGTTTAGCAAATGACAAGATTTCAGACTTTTATGGTAGAATAAAATTACACTGTGTGCATTAGTGTATTTCCTTTTGCCGATCATCTATTGATAGACACTTGATTTCCCAAGCTGGCTGTTGTAAAATAACCTCAATAAACATGAATGATTGTGTACCATTTCTTGGGATATGTATTCCTAGTGGGATGGCTGGATTGTTTAGCAATTGTATATTTACTTTTTGAGGGGCTTTCATACTCTTTTCCAGGAGACAAGAGAGGGAAGGGAGGAGAAAGAATCTTTTGTATTCCAGGCTGGCTTTGAACTCAGTATGTTACCACAGATGACCTTGAACCTCTCATTCTCTTGCCTTACCACCTGCATGCTGGGATTGCAGGTGTGTACCACCAAGCCTGGCTAGTGTGGTACCAGGAATTATACCCAGAACTTTGTACATGTTAGGCAAACACTCTACTAACTGAACCATGGTCTCAGCCTCAGGATAAACTTTGTATTGTACTCAAATGGAACACACATAAGTAATTTAGTAAATGAACGATTCATATGAGAATAAATGCATATTTTTTATTTATATAGATTTGTAATAAACAAATGAAAGTGTACGAGTGCTGGAAACAGAACTAGAGATAAATAATTTGATGAAAGGATTGCTGAGAACACATGTTAATATAATAGCTTCAATGTTTCTCACCTTCATTTCTTCATTGATGGCATTTGTGGTGCCCTTATACAGCACCGCCCATTTTGTTCATTTGTTTGTTTTGTAGGCAGCAAGAGCAGGGCTGATGGAAGGCTATTTAATGACTGTTTTCTGTAGAAATCTGCGTCATCAACAGCACTGGTTAAATCCAGCAGGAAAATCTGTGCAAACTTTTTATTGTCACTGTCACCTCTTTATTGGGCACCAAACTCCTCCAAGATGCTAAAGCTAGATGTGTTGAGCACACTGACTAGACTCCACACCATGCTTACCAAGCAGGTACAGCTAATCTCTCTTACAAACCAGGGTTCCGGGTCTCTAAGTGTTAAAGGACACACTGACGATTGGTGGCAGAGCTGGAATATGAAGTCACATCCATCTGATCCATTATTTATATTCCCTCTCCTACTTCAGCATCAGAGAGTAGGTACAAAATGATTTGCCAAATCCAGGATTATACAGGGAAAATAAAGATGCCTTGGGGGAAATAAATGGAACAAAATCACACTCAACTGAATAGGGAGTTAGATGATAAATCCCCACTTCTGTGTTTCTGCTGGATTGCTCCTGCATGCTAGTCTTTCGAATATATTTGATAATATAAAAACACTTGTGTGGGATGGGGAAGATAGCTCAGGTAGTAAGGTGCCTGATGACCAAGTATGAGGACCTGGTCCGCATCACCCACATATAAAGCCAGCACAACAGTGGATGTAGTAACCCAATACCGGGTGGAGATCAAGACATGTGGATCCCTGAACTTGCTGGCCAGACAATGATCTTAGGCTTCATGAGGGAACTTGAGTCCAAAAATAAGGTGGTCGGCCTGGAGGGATGGCTCAGGGGCTCTGGCTGCTTACTGCCTACGGTAGTTTGAAACAGATGTCGCTCATGGTCTCAGGGGTTTGAATACTTGGTCTCCAGTTGATGGCCTGGTTTGGGGGAGGCTTAGGAAGTGATGGCCTTGCTGGAGGAATTGCATCCCTGGAGGCAGGCTTTGATGTTTCAAAAGCCCTTGCCATTCCCAGTTCACTCTCTGCTTCTTGCTTGTGGTTTAAAATACGAGCTGGTATCTGCTACAGCTGCCATGCCTGTCTGCTGTCACACTTCCCTGCCGTGATAGTGATGGACTCTTATCCCTCCAGACCTATAAGCCCTCCCTTCTCTGAGTCATCTTGGTCATGATGTTTTATCACAGCAATAGAAAAGCAACTAACCCACTGCTCTTGAAGAAGACCCAGGTTTGCCTCCCAGCACCCACATGTTTGCTTATATGCATCCTTAACTCTGGTCCTTAGAGATCGAATGCCTTTTTCTGTCATTCACCAGGTATGCATGTGCTGCACTGTGGTGGTTTGAAAGAAAATGTCCCCCAAAGGGAGTGGCACTACTGGGAGGTGTCGCTTTGTTGGAGGAAGTGTGTCACTGTGGGGTAGGCTTTGAGATCTCTTTTTCTCAAGTTTCCCTCAGTGTGACAGTCAGCCGACTTCCTGTTACTTGCAAGATGTAGGACTCTCAACTCTAGCACATCTGCCTGTATGCCGCCATGCTCCCCTTTATGATCATAATGGACTGAACCTCTGAAACTGTAAGTGAGCCACCCTCAATGAACTGTTTTCTTTATAAGAGTTGCCAAGGTCATGGTGTCTCTTCATAGCAATAGTAAACCCTAACTAAGACATGCACAGATTAACATACAGGCAGAACATTTGTACAAGTAAGATAAAATAAAATATTAAAAAATAAAATAGTGAGCAACAAAATGAGACACCTGCCAATGATCTCTAGCTTCCACACGCACATAAATACACACTATCTACATACACAGATGCATCTATCAACAACACAGACATGTATGTATGTATTATGCATGCATGTATGTATGTATGTATGTATATATGTATGTACCTCACATCCCCCCTCCCCTACATACACACTTGATGCTAACATAAAATTAATAAATTCATGTGAAGCATACAATAATTAGAACCAGGTTCCATTTAGCACCATCATGTGAAAATTAATATGAATCTAAAAAGTGGGAGATTCTTTGAAGCAGAGATTTTAAAATAAGCATAAGAAAAGTGTTAACTATTATCCACATACTAGCAATTGTGTCCTTTGTGAATATTCCTGTAAAATAAAAAGATCCACGTGTCTTCTCTTCCCTTTCTCACCATATCTTCATGGATTGTACAGCTTCTTCCTAATTACCAGTTCCTCTTGTTGGCTGGTGAATCAGTTAGCAGACATAGTTACACAATGGCACTCTTTAAAATTAGGAACTCTTTCCTCTTCACAATAAAACTCTGTTCATCCAGTCTTCTAAAAAAATTCCAGAATTTGTTAGTACAGAAACACTCCTTGCTTTGTGTTCTTTGTCAATAAAAATCATTTCTGACTTCAAATTTTTAATGGCATCTTATAAATCATCTCCAGTTATTTGGTCTGGGGATTATTTTTAAGTTCCCTGCAGAGCATGCAATTTTTGCTTTCTGCTGTATATTTTTCCAGTTTTTCTTACAGACCGTCAAAACCCATATTTGTAATTGGGGCTCAGTGGTAGACTTCTTGCCTAGCTAGACTTAGACTTCAATCTTCTTGCAATGAAAAAGTCATCATGATGATAACAGAACACGAAGCCACAGCTGTGCTAGACATGATGATGTGGTGTGTGGAGAGAAAACGCAATCAAAATTTGGTTTCTTGTTTCTAAGATCAGGACTTCACACCTCAAGAAAATCCTTTGGCCCATCTGCAAGAACAAATGCTTAGACCTACTTGTTTCCAGTAACCAATGCCATCCAGTCTTACCACAAAGACTCCTAGATCTCACAGCACAAAGCAAACCTCAATCTCTCCTTCAAATGGGTTCATCTCCAGAGTTTTCCTGTCTTGAGTATTCCTCTAAGAAACACTGCACACATATTTTGTAAGCTGGGTACCTTTGAAAGGGACCATCCAGCTTAAATTGGGATATGCTTTATGCTTTTACTGCCTCTGGAAGAAACCACTAATAATGTCAATGACATTTAGTGCCTACTGTGACAAGACTGGGGAGTGGGGGTGGGGGATGAGACATTTCATCAACCTCCAAAACAATGGAGTAGAAATTTAGCAGGTTATAACTCCATCGTCACTACACCTGGGAAGAAAATATTGGCTCACACCATGAGTACCTCACGCACCTGATCCCAGGGATCCTTGCAGGGCCACAGCAGTGATTGTACAGTAAAAGTTTGATCCATCTTTCTAAGGTGAACATTTATTTCTTCAACTAGTGCTTTGCTACAAGAGCATCGAAGGCCACATCTGTGTTCAGGTAGATGCCTTCTCCAGGAAGAGCATGGTGAGTGCAGCTGTAAAGGTAGCTCTGTAGCACCTGTGTACTCCCAGGGGCTTTAGAGGAGCCCAGCATGGCAATCAAGCCACAGCTGTAAGTACAACACCCAAAGGAATAGAAGACCAGATCCAGCCTGCAGGGAATTTTCAATAGCTATGGAAATTCAGGGGTCGTGACTACCAGAAATCAACTGGGACAGGGGTTCATTCTTAAGATATAGACATCTTCAAAAAAAAATTATAGTTATATACTTTTATAACCAAAAGGGGGAGAGGCAAGCAAAAAATGAATAAAAGGCCTAAATCAAAGAACCTAACTCAAGCTAGTTTCATGGGTGAAGGTGGTGTAAATGAGTGCCGTGTGGCTCTGCTCCCCTGGGAAGCAGGGGGAAATGGGTGGTGAAACAAGAAACAGTGGCTATTATCACAAGCGCAAGTGTAAAGTCAGCAACAAAGGAAGCCAAACCCTTACAAAACAGGAGCGTTTTCCCAACACCTGATTCTCACCTAATTTAATACCAACAACTTGCAGTATCAGCTTTGATCTTTGTGAATAGCCTTAAAAGACATGAGAAAAGCAATTTTTGAGATGCTCTGCTTGGTGAAAAGATCAGAATTAAGAATCATCACGTTGAAGCTGGGAAAGAGATGACGTATATTTTATCTAACATCCAGGAATTTGATTTTATAGTTAATTTTGATATAAAAATAACATGTTGAAGAAGTAGTGATAAAGTGAGCTGCATTTTGATTGATCAAACAATGTCAGTTAATGTTTCAATAATTTAGAGCTTGTGGGTTCTACATGAGAATTTATTAATAAATCAAACTGGATTTAATTATTCATCTTCTCAGATTCATGCCTATAAACATACACACACAAACATTTACACCCAAACTTTTAAAAATATCTGCCTGGATGCTGTAGTGGTCTGAATGAAAATGGCCGCCATAGACTTATAGGGAGTGATATTATTGGAGGTGTGGCCTTGTTGGAGGAAGTGTTTCACTAGGGGTGGGCATTGAGGTTTCAGAAGCTCAAGACAGGTCTAATGGCTCACTCTTCCTTCCTACTGCCTGTGGATCCAGATGTACAACTCTCAGCTACCTCACCAGCACCATGTCTGCCTGTGTGCCACCATACTTCCCATCGCAATGATAATGGACCAAACCTCTGAACTGTAAGCCAGCCTCAGTTAAATATTTTCCTCTCTAAGAGCTGCCGTGGTCATGGTAGCTCTTCACAGCAATAAAACCCAAACTAAAACAGATGCTAAGAGAAGGTGTAAGTGTCTGTGTGTGTATGTTTATAGGCATGAATCTGAGAAGATGAATAATTAACTTTTTCAAAAAACAGGTAGGAATAGAGTGAAAGGTGAATAGGCAGACTTTCACTGTTAACTGCCTGTTCTAATGTCAGACACTAGTAAATAACGTAGACTTAAAGGATCTGGGAAACCTGCCAGATGAGAAATACTGGACATATTTCCAATTTTATTTTTCTTTGTTCCTAAAGGTTAGAATGAGGCTTATAACAAAATATCCTAATAGAATGGGGGAGGGTCATCGATCAATTGTATAGATGTTTCTTCAACATGCAGAAGCATCCAGGTGTGACCGCAGGACTAATTCTCCCATTTCCCAAGCCTATAGACAGTTTGCCCAGCGTTCAGAACAATGCAGGTAGAAATGAACTGATACACACCATAGGACTGAAACACTGCCTAATAAAAGAAGAGAGAACGCCCACAGAAATGTTTTAAAAATTGCAAAGGGCATTGTCTTTAATTAACTACCCTCTTAGGAACCCTAACTATAAATAATAGGCTAGAAGAAAGATGAGAGTGGTACTGGGAATTTTCTAATCAATTCTGTTCCTTTGTTCTGTCTTTACCTGCTGAGCCCATGGAAATAAGAATGAGCCATCCAGGCGGGGGGAGAGGGGACAAAACTCCAAGGCTATTCTTTTCTAACAGGACTCCCCCCCCCCCGCATTTCTTCAACAGCAGCTTCCCCAAAATGTTTGCTTTGTGCTAAGTTTACTGAATAGTTTTAGAGTGTCATGATTAAAAAGGGGAGGTTTGGAACTGAGGAAACAAAGTAGCCTCTTATTAGAAATGAGACCCAGCAGAAGCTCTAAGCCCTGGTGTGCCTCTTCCCTTTACCTGTAAAATGTGGAAATAATGGTGGTTCCAGTTATTTGTTCTCTCTAGGCCGCTATGCTGTTGTTTTCTTACACTAATGCATACTCTTCAGTATTTATTTTAAGCAGTATTCAATACCAGGCTCCGTATCTTGGCAGCACACAGAAATCTCCTTATCCACATCATAATGACTGTACTGTTTTTGTAAACGGAGGCAATAACTCCACTCAGTATATTTTTCATTCTTTAAAACATAGCAGATCATGCAATCGATAACAAATGTTTGAGGAGAAAATTCTTGTTTTCCTCTCAGGCTGATCCGTCTAGCATGTTAGGGGAAAGCCAAGTACGGCAAACAGAATCTGAAGCAAACTGAGCAAAATCCATTTCTCTAGTCCCTTGACACCATCCACCTGTGTGACACCAAGACCTCAGTGATCCAGGCATCCTTGGTGTCAGTAGCAATCACACATCTCCTCCCCACTTGTCCTTCCAGTCCTCAGGACTGGTACTCTACTTACACTGTTGTCATTTGATCTGCTCTTCACTTGAATGCTGATTGGCTTAAAAACTGTATCTTCTGGGGCTGGAACAATGGCTCAGCAGTTAAGGACACTTTCTGCTTTTCTTGGGGATTCAAGATCGATTCTCAGCACCCACACTGGATGACTCACACTCACCCGTAACTCCAGTTCGAGAGGATCCAACATCCTCTTCTAGCCTCTGCAGGCATCTTTGTGAATGTACACACACACATACACACACACACACACACACACACACACACACACACACACACACACGTGCTCTCTCTCTCTCTCTCTCTCTCTCTCTCTCTCTCTCTCTCTCTCATCTTCCAAAATTATGCATCCAGAAGGGCCTCTCTTTATAGCCTTCCCTCCTCAGACTCCCTCTCTCCTAGAAACTGTACCACAACATAGAATACCAACGCAGCCTTGTGTGTTTGTGTATACATTTTGCCGACACCATTACTTCTCCAACAGAGCTAAATGAATATCTTCTTACTAATCATAATCATAGGTTATTCTGAGCTCTTTTTAGAGAAAGAAGGCTTTCTCCAAGATAATTTGCAATCTGATTTGGAAGCTAGGCTTTAACATCAAGCTCAGTAAGAAGCATGGTAAGTAGAGAAGATTGCTGGGAGCCAGATATGGAACTGTACAGATATGGATATAGGACTACCCATCTGAAATATTATCATAACTACAGAAAGAGTTCCAGGTTGTCTTCTGCTTAGTCAGGGAAGAATACAGCCATATGTATCAAGTGAGGGCTGTAATGGTGGCCTCTTCTTTTGAGTCTATGTAAAGAAACTTCATCTTATCAGCCCTAGGTCTAGGCTCACAAGAAACTGGGTTTATCCCTCAGAATTTTAAAGTATTGCTGCAATTAGAGTTGAAACCGGGAAGGAGGATGAATTATTAACATGCACATATACGTGGTAAGGAAACGATTTGCCATGAAGATATTTACAGCAGCCTCATGTAATTTCCCTCTGTATTCCAAGGACATCTTAGGTGAAAGTGGCAAGATGCAGATGTATCATTTCAGCTCTAGAATGCCCAGTGAGTTCAGAGAAGGTTTATAACAAACTGAACCAGTTTGATGTTCTCTTCTCCTTGTGGATCATACATAAACTAGAACTGACCTCACACATTCCATTTGTTTTTCACTTGTCTTTTGTTGCATTCAACTCTCTTTAATCCCAAGCTTTTCTTTCTGCTTTCTCTCTCATTTTATTGGCTTTAAGGACTATCGCTACTAAAGCATGAAATACCAAAATTTGGCATTTAAAGATCAATTCTCCCCAAACATTTAATCACGAGAGTTTGGAATCAATTTTGATTGCAGCAGTAGCCTGATTAGTGACAGATTTGAACTTCAAAGCTCCTTTGAACTGGGGGTGTAAAACAATTAAATGTGCATTTCTCATTTTTTGAGTAGAAGATGACAGTGTGTTTAAAAAAACAGTACTATAACTGATGGAATAGCAGAAACTATTAAGCAAAAGAAGGTTAAGTGTCTGAATCAAGGTCAGAAAGCATATATATTGTAGTTCTGGGAATAGGATGTCACCTAACTCCTTGGACAGCATCCTACATTACAGATTGTTCTGGTCAATATTTCTTATCTTACCATAAAGGATAGTAGACACATCTCTTTAACATAAAAAAATGTAGGCCTGGTGCCTTGAAAGTTTATTGAGTGTATTACATATATAAAATCTCTTCTTCAATCCATTCTTTGGCTAGTGCAGCCTTATGAGTTTCGTTATTTTTTTTAAGTTCCATAAATATATGGATTTTTAAAGAAATGGAGCCTGGAAGAATTCATTGTACAAGTTAATTACATATATGAAATTTCATGCAATTACTATGCTATCTCCAAGGCACAGTTCCAATACTGAGTGACCCTTGCTATTCTTAATCCAGTAGAGATGATTTGTTCTGCATTTCAAGATTGAATAGTGCTTATCATAATTTATTTTAATTGCCTGTGTATTTATGTAATTCAAATATGGTGTACTCAATTTCTATTTACACAGATGAATTTTTTTCTTATTCAAATGACTGACTTAGTAGTCAGTAGGAGACCTTGGTAGTTTCTTTGCATATAGTATAAATAACCAAAACTGGGAGAAAAATGTTTATGCACACCTTGAATGATATTTTTATTTTAGTTTCAGTACAGATGGTCCCCATCTGATGACTTACAATTCTTTGACTTCCTGATAATGTGAAAGTAATATACATTCAGTAGAAAACATACTTTATGTTTTGAATTTTTATCTTTTCTTGGGCTAGCTATATGTAGCATGTTATTCTTGTGATACTGAGCAGTGAATAAAGCCACAGCACCCAATCATCCACACGGAAACAACCCATATTGTACAGTGGACTATGCTGCTACAGTATGTGCTTGCTGGTAGGCTATGTGTGTTAACCAAAGAGAACTCCAGCTTACAATGGGTTTCCATTGTAAGTTAAGTAGCATGTATATATTTCAGAACAGCAGAAAAAAAGGAAATTTAAGATGTAAACCATACAGATGCTAGATGTAGGGCTTTTCCAGTGTGTGCCTCACACAATGTTTTATTATAACTGTGTGAAGAAAATTGCCCTCGGTTCAGCCAGTGGTAAAAGGGGTAGAAGAGTATAGAGGAGACAAAGAAGGGGACAGATATTCTGTCCCTAAACAGTTATAAGAAATTCAGTAGATCTCCATCTCCACTTCCCTGGATTGCTGCCACATGTGTCCTCTTCAGCCCTTCCTCTTAGCTCATCTTCAGTCCTTTGTGCCTCTCTGCTGATCCAAGACCTGCTCTCTTCAATGGACTCCACAATCACTACACTCCTCATTCACTCTGCCCTGGTAGGGTATGCCTAGACTTGCCTTATTACCTCTTCCCAGCCCATCTGCATTCCTCTGGGACTGATCACCACACATGGTGTGGACCACAGGGTGTTCATACTTCTGTCTCTGAAGCTGTCCATGAAGTCAGGCTCTGAATCCTACTTAAGAGATCTCCAGAGTCAGTTCACTTCCCGACCTGCTAGCCTAGTACCCATCCTACCTATTGTACCACTCCAAGACTGTTTGGAGTCTAAACATAGAGTTGAAAACAAAATTTCAGATCTGGGACCAGTAGGAGTTTATGGTGGTTTGAAAGAAAGTGGACCCTAAAGGGAGTGGCACTATTAGGTGTAGCCTTGTTGGAGTAGGTGTGGTCTTATTGGAGAGCCTGTGTCACTGTGGAGGCAAGCTTTGAGATCTCATATATGCTCAAGCTGCAGCTAATGTCTCAAACCACTTCCTGTTGCCTGTGAATCAAGATGTAGGACTCTCAGTTCCTGCTCCAGTACTATGTCTGCCTACATGCCACCATGTTGCACCATAATAATGGACTCAGTCTCTGAAAATGTAAGCTAAGCCAGTCAATGTTTTTCTTTTATAAGAGTTGCCATAGTCATGGTGTCTCTTCACAGCAATAGAAACCCTAACTAAGAAAGAGTCTAAACTCTGAAACCCAGTGAGGCCGCAAGACTGAGAAATAACCATCATTCAGTTGATCCACACACTACAGATTGGGGTAACATCAACCAAAGAATCGAACATCTACCATACAAAGGTGAGACCAGATATCCACACAAAGAAACACTATAGTTGTAACTCTAGATGCCTAGATCCCATCACAAAAAACACAAATATGAGCAACAAAGAAAATATGCCTGCTTCAGAAACTAAAATCCTATTTTAGCATTCCCTGAGAAAAGCAATTTAGCTGAAGCACAAAACATTTAGTAATTTCAAATATGTTCAAGGACCTTAAAGAAATTATGAATAAATGCCTCAAAGAAGACCATGAAAATAAAAAAGTTGAATGAATTAATGGAAACAATTCAAGATATAAAAATAGGATTTAAAAAGAAATAGAATTGCTGAAGAAAACCAAATTGAAACAAAATTCAAAATGAGAAGCCTGGGGAGTCAAACAAATTGAATGAAGAGAAAAAGAAATAATAATCTTGAAGGAAAGGTAGAAGAAAATGGATAACTCAGTCAAAGGAAATATTAAATCTAAAAAAAAAAAAATCCAGACACAAAACATCCAGGAAATCTGGGACACTGTGGAAAGACCAAACCTAAAAGTAATAAATATAGAGGAAGGAGAAGAAACCAAGGTGAAAGGCACAAAAATTTTTTGACAACATTGGAGAAGAAAATTTCCAAGACTTAAAGAAAGATAGGCATACAGAGCACCAAGTAGACAGATCCAGAAAAAGAAACTCCCTGTGATGAATAATAATTCAAACACTAAAAGTATAGAACAGAGAAAGGGCATTAAAAGCTGCAAGGGAATACTATACTTGTCTGCCAGTATAAGGACAAATGATTATAGACTGTTGTTAGGAATTGTACTGGTTTAGTAAATTAGTCGTTATAGATTCTCCAATAACCATGACTTCATTAGTAAGGACACTTCTCTTTGCTACAGATAGAGACCACTACACAAAACCACAACCAATCAAAATACAGAGTTTTGGAGCCCAGCCCTAATTGATACAACTCCAAAAATAGTCCCAAACTTAAGGCTGAGGGAGTATTGCAGAAGAGGATGCAGAATGATGATAAGAGCCAGAGGATCAGGAAGTTTGCTGCAAGATTGTGTCTATTATGTTTGTCTTTCTGAGTCTGGGTTACCTCACTCAGGAGGATTTTTTCTAGATCCATCCATTTGCCTGCAAACCTCATGATGTCATTGTTTTTCTCTGCTGAGTAGTATTCCATTGTGTATATGTACCACAGTTTATTTATCCATTCTTCGGTTGAAGGGCATCTAGGTTGTTTCCAGGTTCTGGCTATTACAAATAATGCTGATATGAACATAGCTAAGCAAGTGCCCTTGTGGTATGATTGAGCATTCCTTGGGTATATGCCCAAGAGTGGTATAGCTGGATCTTGGGGGAGATTGATTCCCAATTTTCTAAGAAAGCGCCATATTGATTTCCAAAGTGGCTGTACAAGCTTGCATTCCCACCAGCAGTGGAGGAGAGTTCCCCGAGCTCCACATTCTCTCCAGCACAAGGTGTCCTCAGTACCCACTCATAGGAGAATACTAGTTGTGGAACAAGGATGACTGGATGGCTACTCACAACACCAGGGAGGCTACCTGGAAAACAGGACCCCAAGAAAGACACTGGGATCGCCCAGTGACGGAGAAATGGGTGAGATCTACATGAACAGTCTGGACATGAGTGGGGGTAATGAGGGGCGAGGGGCAAGGGAAAGAGAACTTGGGGGAGTGGGAGATCCCAACTGAATCAAGAACAGAGAGGGAACACAAGGAATGTTCATGGTAAATGAAGACCACATGAAAATAGGAAGAAGCAAAGTGCTAGAGAGGCCCACAGAAATCCACAAAGATGCCCCCACAGTAGACTGCTGGCAATAGTCGAGAAATAGCCCGAACTGACCTACTCTGGTGATAGGATGGCCAAACACCCTAATTGTCGTGCTAGAAACCCCATCCAATGACTGAGGGAACTGGATGCAGATATCCAAGGTCAGGCCCCAGGTGGAGCTCCAGGAGTCCAATTGTCGAGAAGGAGGAGGGTTTATGTGAGCAAGAGTTGTTGGGACCAGGGATGGATGGAATACAGGGACGAGTGGCCAAACGAATGGAAACACATGAACTGTGAACCGATGGCTGAGGGGCCCCCAACTGGATCAGGCCCTCTGAATGGGTGAGACAGTTGATTGGCTTGATCTGTTTGGGAGGCATCCAGGCAGTTGGACCGGGTCCTGTGCTCAGTATATGAATTGGCTGTCTGAAACCTGGGGCTTAGCAGAGACGCTTGGCTCAGCCTGGGAGGAGGGGACTAGACCTGCCTGGACTGAGTCCACCAGGTTGATCTCAGTCCTCGGGGGAGTCTTTGCCCTGGAGGAGATGGAAATGGGGGGTGGGCTGGGGGGAGGGGGCGGGGCGGGAGGGGGGAGAATGGGGGAATCCATGGCTGATATGTAAAGTTGAATTATATTGTAAAATAAAAAAAAAGATTGTGTCTATTAGTAATATCAGAAGCTACATCCATAAAGTCTCACCAATGTGATTGACCAATTGTAGGATGAACAAACAATGACATCAATGGACACACCAAAGCAGATGAGGGAAAAGCCATTAGGACTCAACGTTACACAAACAACCATAGGCAACTGAGGAAAGCTGGGAATGAAAGCAGTAGTCTTCCTCAGGGAAGGACAGTGGCAAACAGTCAGCCCTGAAAACATGCAAGCAACATTCCATGTATTGAACAGGTTATATTTAGAAATATGTATGCATGTACATATATGCATGCAACTATAATTAAGTGGAAAAAGAGGTCATGAATTTGAAGGAAAGTAGGGAGGGGTAAATGTGAGGGTTGAGAGGGAGGAAAAGAAAGAAAAAATGTCATAATTATGTTATAATCTCAAAAATTATAAAGAAAATAAACTGAAAAAAAAACCTTCAAGGGAAAAGGACCAAGTCATATATAAAGGCAGACCCCATTAGAATAACATTTGACATTTCAATGGAGATTCTAAAAGCCAAAATGGCCTAGATTAATGTTCTACACGCTCTTGAAAGACCACAAATACCTGACCAGAATACTATACTCACAAAATCTATCAATAATAAGTGAAGGAGAAAGAAAAACATTTCATAATAAAAAGAAATTGAAGTAATTTCTGTCCACCAATCCTGTTCCACAGAGGACACTAGAATGAAAACTTGGCTGAGGAGGGAGCTCACTACACCCAAGAGAATACAGGGAATAAACAATTCCAAAACTGTTTGTTAAAAGAGGTCTGTCACAACACTAATAACACCACAGCAAAATAACAGGAATAAACACTATTCAATAATGACTTTCAATATTAATGACCTCAATTCTCCAATAAAAAGACACAGACTAACATATTGGATTATAGAAGAGGATCCATGTTTCTGCTGCCTCCAAGAAACACACCTCACCATCAAGGACAGACTCCACTTTAAGGCAAAAGTATGGAAAAAGCTATTCCAAGCAAACAAAACCAAGAAGCAAGTAGATACATCTGTCAAAATAGGTTTCAAACCAAAACTAATCAGAAGAGGTATGGAAGGATACTACATAATCAATAAAGAAAAACTCCAAGGAAAGAATATCATAATTCTGTTCTTTTATGCATCAAACGCAAGGACATCAAATCATCAGATTTCATAAAAGAAATGGCACTGTATCTAAAATCATGTATTAACCCTAACACAGTGAGAGGTGGTGACTTCAGTACCACACTCTCACCAATAGACAGATCATCTAGCAAAGACTAAGTGGAGAAATGCTGGAGTTAAATAACATAAAACAAACAGATATCTACATAACATTCTACCCAAACACTGAAGAATAATCATTCTTCTTATCAGCCCATGGAACTTTCTCCAAAGTTGACCACATGATAGGACACAAAGCAATTCTTAACAAATACAGGAAAATGGAAATAACACACTGCATGTTATCTGACCACTGTGGATTTAAGCTTGATATCAACAACAATAGAAATGCCAAAAAGTACATAAACAACTCACTACTGAAAGAAAATTATCTCATGGCAGAAATCAAGAAAGAAATAAAAACTCTTTTAGAATTGAATGAAAACACACATACCAAAATCTGTAAGACATAATGAAAATACTTCTAAGAGGCAAATTCATAACACTAAGTGCCTATACAAAAAGCTGGAGAGATCTCATATCAGTCACTTGATGGTACACTTGAAAGCTTTAAAAAAACAAGAGGAAGCAATACCCAGGAACAGCTGATGGAAAACATAATCAAACTCAGGGCTGAAGTCGAAATAGAAACAACAATAAAAAAGTATAAAGAATCAATAAAACAAACAGCTAGCTCTTTGAAAAAAATCAAGATCAACAAACATTTAGCCAAATTAGCTAAAGGAAAAAGAGAAATGACTCAAACTAATATACTTAGAAATTTAAACTGAGGCATAGATATTGAGGCAATTCAGAGAATCATAAGGACATGGTTCAAAAATCTGTATTACACCAATCTAGAAAACTTAAAAGAAATGGATGGATTTCTTGATATATATGACCTACAGATACTAAATCAAAATGAAATAAATAATTTAAACAAACCCCTGACCCCTGGTGAAATAGAAGCAGTAATAAAAAAAAAAAAAAAAAAAAAACAAAAAAAAAAAACCTCTCAACTAAAAAAATATCAAGGCAAGATAGATTCAGCATAGAATTCTGTCTATCCTTCAAGGAAAAACTAATGCCAATATTCTTCAAAGTATTCTGTAGAATAGAAATTGGAAGGGTATTCACAAATTCCTTTTGGAAGGCCATGATAACCCTGAAATCAAAAACAGGTCAAGACTCAAATTTCAAAAAAGGAAAGAAGGAAGGAAGAAATGAAGGGAGAAAGAAAGAAATTAATAGACCAACGTCTCTTATGAGCATAGATGCAAAATTTCTCAGTATTTGTCAACTTAATTCAAGAACGTATAGAAAAGATTATTCATCATGATAAGTGGGATTCATCCCAGAAATGCAGAAATGGTTCTTCATATGTAAATCAATAAACATACTCCACTACAAAAACAGACCCCACTACAGAAATCACACAATCATTTCATTAAATGAAGAAAAGGCCTTTGACAAAATCCAACATCTTTCCATGATAAAAGTCCTGAAGAGACTATGGTAGGAAGGACATGTCTCAACATCATAGAGGCCTGGCTTTTTATGTAGAAGAAAAAATGCATAGTGGAACAAAGACAACATCTTCAACAAATTTTGCTGGTCAAACTTGATAAACTGCATGCAGAAGAATGAATATAGATCCATGTCTATCACACTGCATTAAACTCAATTTCTAATGGATCACGGGTCTCAGCATAAGACACAGTACCCTGAATCTGGTAGAAAAGAAAGTAGAGATTACAATTGAACTCATTGGCACAAGTAAAGGCTTTATAGATTGGACCTGTAGTGCAGTCATGAAGACTGACAATGTATATGAGACTTCATTAAACTAAAAAGATTCTGCAGAGGAAGGATATCATCAGTTGAGCAAAGGGGCAACCCATAGAATGGGAAAAACCCTTCACTGTTGCTGGAGAGCTTATCTCCAGCTCCCAAGTCCCACCAGTCTCCAGCTACAAAGTCCTGCCAGTCCCGGAGCCCACTTACAAAATAAACACACAGACTCTTACATTATTTAAACTGCTTGGCCATTAGCTCAGGCCTATCATTGTCTAGCTCTTACTCTTATATTTAGCCCATTTCTATTAATCTATACTTTGCCACGTGGCTCATGGCTTACCGGTACCTTACATCTTGCTTGTCCTGGCGGCAGCTCTAGGCAGTCTCCTCCTCCACCTTCCTGTTCCTCAATTTTCCTCTCTGTTAGTCCCGCCTATACTTCCTGTCTGGCTACCGGCCAATCAGTGCTTTATTTATTAACATATTTGTCATACAGAACATCCCACAGCACTTAACCGATGACATGTCTGCAAGATTAGTATCTAGAATATACGAAGAATTGGAAAAACAGAAAATCAGGAGAACAAATAATGCAATTAAAAATGGGGTCTAGAACTATCAACAGGGTTTTCAACAGAGTTATCAAAGAATGAAACGCAGATGGGGACACACAGTTTAAAAATGTTCATTATCAAAGAAATGCAAATTAAAGCCACTGTGAGATTTCATCTTATCCCAGTCAGAATGGCCAAGATTAAAAAAACAAATGACTGCAGATGCTGGTGAATGTCTTGGTTAGGGTTTCTATTGCTGTGACGAAAAACCATGACCAAAAAGCAAATTGGGGAGAAAAGAGTTTATTTGGCTTACACTTCCACAGCAATGTTCATCATTGAAGGAAGTCAAGGACAAGAACTCCAACAGTGCAGGATCCTGGAGGCAGGAGCTGATGAAGAGGCCATAGAGAGGAGCTGCTTACTGCTTTACTTCCCATGGCTTGCATAGCCCACCTTCTTATAGAACCCAGGACCAGCAGCCCAGCAATAGCACCACCCACCATGGGCTGGGTCCTCCCCCATTGATCACTAAATGAGAAAATGCCTTACAGCAGGATCTTGTGGAGGCATTTCCTCAACTGAAGCACCTTCCTTTGATGGCTCTAGTTTGCGTCTCAAGCTGACACACAAAACCAGCCAGTACAGGGACTATGTGGGAAAAGGAAGACTCTTATTTACTGCTGGTGTCTGTATAAACTGGTACAGGCACTATAAAAATCAATGTGGAGGTTCTTCAAAAAGCTTAAAATAAATCTACCACAAAACCCAGCTATACCCAAAGGACTCTACATTCTACTACAGAGATACTTGCTCATCGATGTTCATTGCTGCTTTACTCACAATGGCCAGAAATTGGAAATGGCCATGATAAAAGTCAACTAATGAACGGAAAATGAAAATGTGGTATATTTACATAATGGAATACCATTCAGCTCTTAAGAAAAATACAATTACGAAACATGAAAGTAAATGGTTGAGGCTAGAAACAATCATCTCGAGTGAGGTGATCCAGAGCCAGAAAAACAAATAAAGTGAATTTTCCCTTACATATGAATGTTAGCTTTTAAGCTTTAGATGTGTATTTCATTTAGAATAGCCACAGGGGTTGAGTAGCTAGGAAGGAACCAGGTGGAGGAGAGGCTCTTCCAAGGAAGGAGATGCAGAAATAATGTTTTAAACAGATGAAAGAGAAATAAGTCAGGAGGGCCAAAGGGAGTAGACGATGGGAGATCAGGATAGAATGGGGATGATGGGGAGGGATAACTCACACTAAAGGACTTTTGAAAAGCTGTATGAAAAGATTTTTCTTTAATTTGAGGCACAATCAATGAGATGGAACTCATAGCAGATACTGTTAATGAAGCGAAGAACCTGCGACAAGTTAGGTCATGGGCCCTGGGGGAAAACCTATGACTATTATCTGCTAAATGAACACAACAAAAACCCAGCTCCTAACGATATATTACTATGCCCAGAGATTAGTGCATTGCTCGTCCTTTAGCAAAGAAGCTACTTCTTGCAGCAGACAGTAATTAGTACAGAGATCCACAACGAGACAGTGTGCAGAGAGAAGAGACTTTAGAGCGCACAGCCCTGAATAGGATGTCTTTACCATACCCTCCTCTCAGAGATTAGGAATATATATATGATGGGGGCAGAAAAATTGTAGGAGCCAAAGGTGGCGGGTGATTTTTAAAGTAAGTTTTCCAGATATAACAGCGCAGATAGGCATATCATCTCACAGAGACTGTAACAGCCTGCCCATGCCCTGCACAAGCTCAAGCCAGACAAAAGCTAAATACAAAGGAGGGGACATGTTCACAAAGTCCCATGCCTAGCTAAGAAGCTATTTGCAAATCCTAGCTGCTAAGAAAGGAAAAATCAGGTTTTTTTCCAATGGAGTGACACTGGATAGATCAACCACATTCCAGAGCAAACCCCATTTTCAGGTGTAGATGACTAACACAATTAGGACTCCATGTTTCTCTAGTGTATGTTTTCTTTTCTTTAAGAGAGAGAAAGAACATGTATTTGGGTGGGAATGGAGCTGGAGGAGCTGAGAGGAACTGGAGAATGAGAAAGGGTATGATAAAAATATCCTGTTTGAACCGGTCTGAATGATACACGAGTACAATAGCAACACAAATGTTGTGGGAATAACTAACCACTCTCTTAATAGATTTAAGGCCCACTCCATGATATGGACCTCATGCCTGACATTGTTTGGTTGGTCAAAAACCTGAGACTAGATAGGCCAGGGATGCAGGGGAAAACCAAACATTATTGTTTTTCTAAAGGAACGTAAGAATAAAATGACTTCTAAAGACATTCACCTACACTGATAAACCAGTGTCTTTCTCTACTGTCATCAGAGGACCTTCCTCCTACAGTAGATGGAAACTGATACAGAGACTCACAAATGGACAATGTGCAGAGAGACCTTGGAACACTCAGTCCTAAGTGGGATGTCTCTATCAAATTCTTCCCCCAGGGTTCAGGGAACTACGCAGAAGAAAAGGTGGAAAGATTTTAAGAGTTAGAGGGGATTAATGACACCAAGGAAGCAGTGTCTTTCAGACAGAACAGGACCACATGAACTCAAAGAGACTAGGGCAGCATGCACAGGCACGCACAGCTCTAAGCCAGATGGGGTCCCAACATTAAGAAGGGGAGGTGGACAGGAGCTCCAACCACTAACCAAGAAGGTATCTATGTCCAATTGACAAGTGCTTGAAAAGGAAAAAATAGTTTTCTCCATCAGAGTCTCACTTGGTATACAAACCACACATAAGGGCAATACAAAACAAACTCAATGATATTTTTGTAGATTTTTACTCACATAGCTTTGTTTGGGCATTTTTTTTTACCTTGCTGGTCTCTTGCTTGTATGTTATGGCTGCCATTTTTGTGTTTCAAATATATATATTTGGTTTTTGTTTGTGTGTGTGTGTGTATGTTTCTCCTGCTTTTAGGGGGTGGGGGTTGTCGTTGTTTGGGATTTTTTGTTTTCTGAGGCCTTATTTGTTTGTTTTGCTTGTTTATTTTCGAAAGAGAAAGAAGGTGTGCAGTTGGATGGGGAGGGGACATTTTGGAAGGATCTGAGGGAGGAGAACCATGATCAGAATATACTATATAAAATTATTTTCAATTATATAATATATATGTGTATATACTATATGACATTCTAAAAGAATGAAATTTTAAAAAGAAAATCAGTGGAATAACTTGTTCATTTGTTACCCATCGAGTTTCCCAAGAATTCTGGAAATCTGGTAAGTTCAGGACAAATATGAGAAGTAGAGAAAGTGGAAAGGGATTTGGGTGGACAGGAGAAATTCAATGTGCTCATATTAGTTCTGAGACTTAGAAGGCAAGTCTAGGGTCATGTATACACCACGGGCAGGTTCCTGGGGCTTTTGCAGCTCTGAAAGGGTGGTTGTGAGGAGGATAAACTGTAATTCCAGTGTGGTGAGGGGGCTGGAATTAGTGGACAGTGTCTACAATAGGTCTGAGGGGTGTTTTCAGGAGTGAGGAAAGTGACAAATTAAGAGGTGAAAGCCAGGTTGCCAGACTCAATAATTTGGAGAAGATTAATTTGGTGCAAAGGAAAATGAAAGGGAGAAAGGTTGGATACACAGCTGATTAAAAAACGGGTGTTGATCTGCATATCTGTGAGGAGTCGCCGTTTATCAGGCTTAGAATTCCTAAAAACATTTTCACTTTGAAAAGCATGATAATCATATAGGTTTCTCTTTTCCTTTGTCATTTGATTTTTCTAGAGTTTTTTTTTAATCATTAAAATAAAATTGCTAAAGCAAGTTTTTGTCTCAACTATTGGGGGGGGGGCGGGAATAGCATTTTGATTTGGTGGCTTTCAAGCCAGTGTGATTGATTAATCATTTGACATGTTGCCAGGCCTACAACTTAAAAGAAGAAATACAAAACATTAATAAAAATAAATAAATCACGGTTGAGCCACTGGCTTATAGGTTTTCAGTGGGCCCATGGTTGCAATCTGTTCTCAGTGAGAGGAGATTTCTTTCCTTCCTAGCTAGCCTTCAAACTTCCCACCTTCCACAAAAGACAGACCATCTTTGTGTAGGAGTGATATGTCAGTTTAATCAGTGTACTCACAGTCTGAACTTTTTAAGTCTTTGTAACATTTCCAGGGTCATGGATCACAGCACTTCCTCAGAGAGCTTGAACCCATCAACCAGCTGTTCTCTTGCCTGTCAGTCCCGACAAGTGACTGAGGATGGCTGGTTAAGTTGCACTGGTTCCCTGGTGCAAACAAGGAACTTGTATTTAGGCTTGTATTTGTTCTTAGGACACTCCCTGTGTCAGTTTTATTGTCACTGTGACCAACTACCTGACAGAAAGAAGAAAGATGTATTGTGGCGCAGCTTCAGAGACTTGGGTCCACATCCCACGACTGGCTGGTGATGGGCCAGGATAAGGCCCAACACTGTGATTAGAAGCATGTATGGTGAAAATCACTCACCTGAGGGCAGATTGGAAGTGGAACAAAGTGCACAGGACCATGGACTATGTATAATATTTGAAGGTACATTTCAGTGACCTACTTAATCCAACGAGAGCCTATCACCTCCCAGAATAACTCCATCCTTTGGGGACCAAAGCATTCAGAACATGAAACAGTGGAGACATTTCACACTCAAGCAGGAACACTTGTGCAAGGTTTTAATCCCTTTCTGTTGCTACGATGAAATACCATGACCAAGAGCAACTTATGGAAGGAAATTTATTTTAGGATTATGGTTCCAAAAGGAGAGTCTATAATGATAGAGGAGGTGTGGTGCAGGCAGCTGGAACAAGAAGCTGAGAGATTACATCTTCAACAGCAAACACGAAGCAGAGAGAGTGAGAAAACACTCCAAGGAGAGAAGGAGCTAGAAGTGGGGCAAGGCTATAAATTCCCAAAGTCCCTAGCAAGTTGGGGGTGGACATCTATGCGTTTTTAAGAATAGCAGAAAGAAATGGAAATTCACAGTGTAAACTGTAACAGATACGAGACTTAGGACTTTTCCAGTGTGCACCCCATGTTACACTTTGTTCTTGGAATTGTGCCCTAGGGTAGAAAACTGCCCGTGGCTGGGACAGGGGTAGAAAGGGAGAGGAGTAGAGGAGATGGGGGAGAGGATTAGACATGCATGCTTCTTTCCTTTGAGTACTTACCAGAAACCGGATAGAATACTTTGTTCCCTTAATACCCATTACTTTTCTGGGAAAGGTGGGGTTCAGGGGAAAATATGGGGAATGGAGGAAGTGGAAAATGGGCAGAAAGTGTCTCATCTAAATTCTTCTAGCAAAGCTGAACTATTCCCAGAAACAGTGCCACCAGTTGGGGAAGAAGCATTTCAATACCTGATCCTATGAGAGACAGCTCTCATTCACATCGCCACAGGGTACAGGCGTGAGTGTGCGTACCTTGGCAGATAAGTTGAGGCCAAGAGATAAGCCACAACCTGAGAGAGGCGGCTCTCTTCCTTGATTATGTGGGTTCCAGGAATGGAACTCATGCCATCAGGCTTCATGGCAAGATCCTTAACACCCTGGGCCTAGAAGTAGAGTTGTAAGGATTGAGAAGGGCCTTTCTGGAATCTGTTTGATGATGACAGAGAGAAGAGTGCCAATGAGAAACAACTAAGAGACCGCTGTGAGACTTTGTGTTCTATTCAGATTTTCATCCCTACCTTTCAGTAAGTTTTGGTTTAACTGTGTTAAAAATGAGATTATTGTTCCCTCATCATCCTTCTTTTAGTTTTAAGAAGTTTTTGCTTTATTAATTTTGTTAGCTAAAACCAACCAACCCCTGAAATTCATGCTGTCATTAAAACTCACTGTACAGTTAACTGTGTCTGGTTTGAGCTGAAATTTCCTCTTTGTATTCTTGAAAAAAAAATCACATGAACATCACAAGGAAAATATGAAATGGAAACACAAACTCCAGATGAAACCTGGACTATAAAATAAGTAAAAGGATTATCTAGAGATGTGAGGACAAGTGTAAATCCAGCAACAAAAGTACAGTCAGTGTGGAAGAGAGGGAGGGAGGGGGGAGGGAGGGAGGGAGAGAGAGAGAGAGAGAAAGAGAGAGAGAGAGAGAGAGAGAGAGAGAGAGAGAGAGAGAGAGAACTCCAGTCTCAGAAAATACTGGTTCAAAATGAAGAGCACAAACTCAACCCTTGGTCCTCCGCAGCAAGAACAGACAGGTTCCACTCTGTGAGCACTGTCCTATGGAGGAAAGGCTGTGTTCCTAGAAGAGAAGCCTGCCCTCCATCCAGCCCTGGACAAGGAGAGAGGTGACTTTGTCAACAATTCCATGAGGGTTTATTTTCAATGAATGCTGATTTATCCACGGACCGTTTCCTAAGTTGATAAAAAACAAAAGCACCTTTCTATCCATTTGCTGTGACTCTTCCTCTCATTGTTTTATTTTATTTTTAATTTTAGGGGCTGGAGAGATGGTCCAGTGGTTAAGAGCACTGACTGCTCTTCCAGAGGATACAGATTGGATTCCCGGCATTCGCATGGCTGCACACTTGTCTGTAGCTCCAGTTCCAGGGGATCCTACTCCCTCTGCTGGCCTCTGCAGGCACCAGGCACGAAAGTGGTACACAGACACATGCAGGCAAGACATCCAAGTGCAGAATAAAATAATTTTAAAATGCAACAAAAAGTTATTTTTTAATTACTTCTATTTTAATTTTTGTTTTTCAGTTTTGGATCTCAAACCAATGGCTCACACATGCTAGGCGAGTGCTCTACCACAAAGCTATAAATAGAGCCTTGGCTCTGAATTTGTAGACATTCTCTAGCCTCTCCCTCCTTGTTGTTTTCTCTTTAGTCTCTCTTCTTTCAAAATGGATGAGTTCATTCCAGTCTGCTGTTGCCTCTTGTCACCTTCTTTAATTCAATTTGCCTTTAATATTTTTCTGCAAACTTAACATTTTATTTCTCAACTGTAAGTAGATCTTTCTTTAAGAGATAATTCATCGGAAGGTTCTGTTCACAATAACACACAGAAGAGTTTTATGTAATATCTTTGAAGATATTTCTTTCCTAAATGTATGTAATTGATTGTTGTGGGATAATCGTTTTGTACACTGTAAAGATGTGTTTCTGCCTAAGGCATTGTCTGATTGGTTTAATAAAGAGCTGAATGGCCAATAGCTAGGCAGGAGAGAATAGATAGAATTTCTAGGGAAAAAGAAGAACTCTGGGAAGAAGAGAGGCAGGGAGATGCCAGTGTGACACAGAACAAGTTAGACTTAAGGATGGGAGAGAGGTAAAAGCCACATAGCAAAAATGTAGATTAATAAAAATAGGGTAATTTAAGTTATAAGAACTAGTTGGGAACAAGTCTAAGCTAAAGGCCAAGCTCTCATAATTAATAATAAGTCTCCATGTCATTATTTGGAGGTTGGTAGTCCAAGAAAGTTCCACAAGAAAGTCCAGCTACAATTGATAGTTATGTATCCTCCTTCCAAACACTTTCATAAGTGTATTCTTTTTGAACACATGAAATAAAAATATGGGAATACATTCTGTTCATCCAAATTTTAGGAAATATTTTAATTAGATAACTTGTGTAGTTTAGTTTTATTGATTTAAATTTTCTCTAATACACTCATGAAAATACTTTTGAATATATTAAAAATATTTCAGTTTTCAGTATTTTACTTTGAATATTACAGTTTCTACCTATCCTATTTTCAAAACCTTTGAAGTCAAGTTTCTGTCCTTAAATATCTTGATTGATATTTTTAGTGCCCAGGTTTCACTGTGTATAAGTAACAAAAAAGGAAATAATTGTTCTAAATATTTAGAAAATTTATGATGAATATAGTATAAAATGTCATATAATACTTGCATGGATTTGGGTATTATTACTTTGTCTTGAGCTATAATGTGGGTGTAAGAAAGTATATAAAAACAAAGATTATAGATCAATAAATTTTAATATATGTATGTGCCTGTTGAACCATAAGCAGAAGACATTTTCTAGCATGCTGAAGCACTTTCTGTTTCCTTTCCAATCCAAAAACACAGTAAACATCTATCTAGCCTGTATCTCTGTAGATTAATTTAGTCTACTTATAACTGCTTTTAAAGAAAATAGTCACTTTGCATCTGTCCAGAATCACTGCTGCCTTAGCTACTAGAAATTAGACAAAGCAATGGGACTTCCTGGTAATGAAAGAGGCAACCTGCCAGTTCCAGGAGAGAATAAGAATGGAAGAGAAACTCAGACACACAAACTCTCAATCTCTCTCTCTCTCTCTCTCTCTCTCTCTCTCTCTCTCTCTCTCTCTCTCTCTCTGTGTGTGTGTGTGTGTGTGTGTGTGTGTGTGTGTGTGTGTAAAACCCATAGAAAAGTATTATTGCATTATGAAGAATTAAATAGTCTAGAGATTAGTAAATGTGAAAAATCATTTAATGAATTGATCTATAATATGTCACCTCTCAGTCAATTTTCCACTGGCAACAGATTCAGAGTGAGAGCCGCTGTATCTCCTGTAGCTTTGTTCGCTTGTAACTGCCAACTTATTATTTAAGACCAACATTGGAGCCAAGAGACAAACAGTGAGTGAAATGCACAGTGCACCTGCGAGTCAGTACAGTGCTTACTCAGGTGAGCATCTTCACACAGAGGTAACAGCAACGGAATGGACTCTGAAGACTATGAGTTGAGTGTCAAAGGTCCTCATAGGCTCATGTGATAAAGGCTTGATCTACTTTGAGAGTTGCTAGAAGTTGGGGCATAACTGGGGGAAGTAGGTCTTTGGGGATTCCAGAGGCCAGATCATGTCCTGGTCCCTTTCTATTTCTTTTCTTTTTTCTGCATCCTGGATGCCATGGGGCAAACGGCTGTGATCACCTGTGCTCTTCTATCATGTGGATCTATCTCCCCACAGACCCAGAAATAATGAAGTCAGCAACCACAGACTGAAGTCTATGAAACTGTGAGCAAAGATAAACATACATACAATGAAGTCTTCGTGAGAGAAGTATATGAACTCTGACCTACCAGGAAGTTGGGCAAGTCTACTTTGACAGACCTGGCTCTACAGAGCTGTCCAAAAACATGGAAACAATCTCTATGTAAAAAGTTAAAGCTTGTCATTAGAGACTAGCATTTAAAATGGTCTCCTTTGCCATCTCTGGTGGTTTGAATGAGAATGGCCCCCATAGGCTCATAGATTTGAATACTTGGTCACCAGGGAGTGGCACTATTCGAAAGGATTAGGAGGCACTATTTGAAAGGATTGTTGGAGGAAACGCTTCACTGGGGATTGGCTTTTGGGTTTCAAATAGCCAATTCTAAGATCAGAGTCTTTCTCTCTTCCTGCTGCCTGTGGGTCCAGATGTAGAACTCTCAGCTACTTCTCTAGCACCATGTTTTCCTGTGTGCCACCATGCTTCTGGCCATGATGATAATGGACTCAACTTCTTAATAAAGCCCTAATTAAATGATTTCCTTTTTAAGCATTGCTGTGGTCATGGTGTCTTTTCCCAGCAATAGAACACTGACTGCAATGCTATCTCACTCTGCCACTTCTCATAAAATTGAGAAGAACAACCAAAGTTTTAATGTGTGTAGACGAGGTGAGGAGAGAGTATCAAGGCAGAAGGAGAACAAGGACAGTCCAGTGTTTTCAGGTTTGATTGACTGGGTATAAGGCAGTATAATTTTCTAGTTAAGAGTGGTGGAGATTTATGAACAAAATGGAGGTCTAAGATTTTTATGATGTCATGCTTTATTTTCCTACAAAATGGAAGGCAGGCTGTCAGATTTACAAGGTTTCAGTTGAGAGGAAAGAGATAAATATAGGAATCCTCAGCTTTTATGTGTGATTCAAAGTCACAGGGAGCAGTGATTTTTAGATTTGTGAGTCATAAACCATTGGTGCTATGACATCATTTCAGTGGACTAAGACCAATACTTGAAACAGAAAATGGCAGGCTGGAAAAATGGTCCAGTGGTTAAGAGCACTTGCTGCTCTTCCAGGGGACCTGGATTCAGTTCCTATCACCCATATCCGGCAGCTCACAGTCACCTATAACTCCAGTTCTAGAGGATCCCATGCCCTTTCTGGCCTCTGCAAGCACTCCATACATATGGCATACATATAGACAAGCATATATATACTAAATTTTAGAAAATGAATACAAGTGAATATAACACAGTGAAAATTCAGAAAATATCAGAAGGAATCATATGAAATGGAGAACTATTACTTTGTAAAACTTATAATCCTGATTCATACACACATATATGATCTAAACATGTGCAACTGTGTTTTTATGTTTACATATATAGGCTTGTATACACATACACACACACATGCACACAGACATTTACATAACATTAGGAAAACAGTGAAGAAGTGAAGAAAGTTTAGAACTAAGCCCTGG
Source organism: Peromyscus attwateri (assembly GCA_902168425.1). Taxonomy (NCBI): domain Eukaryota; kingdom Metazoa; phylum Chordata; class Mammalia; order Rodentia; family Cricetidae; genus Peromyscus; species Peromyscus attwateri. The sequence goes on along the minus strand of CABHPP010000303.1, from coordinate 12,444 downwards.
GTGTTACCTATACTCTGAGAACTTGGAAATACAGAATGTAGAAGCAATATTGGGATACATAAACTGGTACAGTATAATAGTTAATTCTATGTATTGACTTGACTCAGTCTTAGGGGTGGCCTGATAAGTTTTTATTAGGATTCTTTTTGGCATGCTTGTGAGAATGCTTCTATATGAGACTAAAATTTCAAGTCAGTAGACATACTTAAGTGGATTTTCCCTACATGGTGGCTAGTTATCATTTTGTTGGTTGGATGCTTAAACAAAACCAAAGACTGAAAGGGAAATGATTTGATTTCTTTCCCTGTCTGTGAACTAAATCACTTGCCTTCTACCTTTTTTCCTGGAGTGAAACTTATGCCACAATTTTTCCCCCATTCTAAGACTGTCAAACATGCACTAGAAGTGTGTTATCAACTTCTCAGCATCTCCAGCATGCAGATCTCAGCCTCTATTATATTCAAGCCAATTCCTTACAATAAATCACTTTATATATCTTTACATTGACATCCATATATCTATATCTATGAAAAGTATAGAGTTCTATTTCTCTGTGTAATCTGGATTAGTATATGTGATAAGAGAGATAAGAACAGCATTGTTGGAGTCATAACAGACAATTTAAAAATGTAGAGAATGTGCCTCATCAAGAAAAGGGCAGGATCTTGCAGATTGTTGGTGATTTTGTAAGGACTGAATACCTTAGCAAGAAAGAAGTCAAATTAGTGTGTGCTGATGAGATGATTGGAAGTCAGAGAGTATAAATGGTATGTATCCACGTATATATTCCTTTAAGGAAGTGTGACCATCAAGTGGTTGAAACTGAGCAGAGAAGCATAGTACAGGTTGGTTTTACATAAATAAAATTGCAACTTGAAGTTGATTTTAGAGCTGGGCAATGGAGTATATTCACAGCAATACTATTAGGTCTTTCTCTGACGTTGGTTTCCTGACTCTAGCTGACAGCCTAGCTTAACAGGATGTGTCTACATGGAGAGGGATGGTAGTTTTGGAAAGATCATGAGGCTGAAATTGGCATTACCATTGCCATCCTCACTTTAGGTACAGGTGCTAGAGAATTGCCAAGTGAAAGATGATCTTACAGAGGATTTAGAGTGTTTGGGTTTTTTTTGTTGTTGTTTTGTTTTGTTTTTTTGTTTTTTGTTTTTCGAGACAGGGTTTCTCTGTGTAGCTTTGTGCCTTTCCTGGAACTCACTTGGTAGCCCAGGCTGGCCTCGAACTCACACAGATTATTTAGAGTGTTTAAGGATCAGATAATAGAGTCTAACAATGAGAGTTAGCCCAAATGCCTTAAAAAAATAAAGAGGAGACAGAAGAAAAATCTAACATATTGAGGAACACCATCTAGGAAATGTAGCTGGTATTACAGGAAACAAAATAGAAGATAATGTATTACGAGGACTTTATAATACATGTAGGAAAGTAGTAAAGAGTATCCAGAGTTAAATGACATCTAATTCTGGGAAGACTAGTATAGTAGTACTACAAACAGAATACTTGTGTTCCCTTTTCCCTTGGTGCATATGCTGAAAGCCAAGCTTCAAGGTGATGGTGTTGGAGATAAGACCTTTGGAAGATAGTTATATCAGGAGAATAAAGCCCTCACGAATAGGAATGGTACCTTTAAAAGAAGTCTGTGGTTGCTCATACATTCCTCCCACTATGTGAGGACCCAATGAGAAAATGCCTTTCAGGAAGTATGTCATTACTGGACACCAACTGCAGGACATTGTCCTTAGACTCCAGAATGGTAAGAAATCAATTGCTCTTGTTTATAGATACCTAGTCTGTGGTATTATAGTACAGCAGATCAAGCTACTAACTGCAATTATGGACCATCAATCATCACAGAACATGTTTTAGATGGTGCTAAAATGCCTTTTTAACCAGACATGATAGCATGTATGGGCAATCCCAGCACTGGAAAAGCAAATTCAGGAGACTCACCATGAGTCAAAGTTAGCCTGGTCTACATAGAATTTCAAACCAGGCAGGACTTTGTGACACTACCCTGTCACAAAACAAAACAAAACAAAAGATTGCTTCCTTGTAGAAAACTATCTTTTGAGATGCTGGCTGAACAATTAATTACACTTTTTTATACTTGGGACTGTGCAACTATAAATTTTGTGAAATCGTTTTGTTGCCCTTACAAAATCCCCTTTGATCTCAAATTACTCTCTTGTTGGCCCATTGAATCCCCACTCTCAGTTCTCGTTGCTTGGGCTTAAGCTACTTAAAGATCTAGTTAAATGAGAAATGCCCCAAAAAGGCATGGTGAAACCACTCTTAAAGGCATTTTAGAAAATTGTGGGGTTTGTGTGTAATAGCTTAGAAGTAAAGCACCTGCTTAGCATGTTTGAGGCCCCAGGTTCAATCCCTAGCACCAATGTATATTAATTTTCATATAAAAGGTAAAGAAAGCATATGAAAACATATGGCACTTTTTATATAAACCCCTGAGGACGACTTTATAAGCACCTGTCTAAGAAGCAAGTAAAGTTAAAAAAAATATATTTCAAGTATTTCCAAGTTGGTCTACTGTAGTATGGCAAGAAAACTAAACATAAAATGTAACCTGCTTTTGAAGGTTAGAAGAAAATATTTCCAAGGCATAAATGTTTGGCTAAGAACTGGTTTAGAACAGGAGGAAATGCTTACATACATTGATTGACTTTATCCTGCACCAAGGAGGAAACATTATCTGGAGAGGCTGTCACAACTTCAAGACCATAGCTTGTCAGAACTTAGGTCTTGACTTTTGTCACTGTCCTTCTCCAGGGCTTTAGTCACTTTTCCATGGAAAGCAAGCATCTCAGGCATTTACTGGTTCAGCAATGGGCTGGAGCAAGAAACTGAATTTTTCTTGAGAAACTGCTATAGTCTGAAGTATTCTCTTTTTACCATGGTTTGAAGGTAGTTGGTACCCAGGACTCTGGCCTATGAATAATCCTTGGAGATGCTGGTGGTATTAAATTGTTTCCTTTTCTCAGTCCAATTTAGTGTAATCTAGCATCTACTCTGGCATATCACTCTTGTTGAGTTTACTATTATCATCTAATCTTAATATTTTATCTTTTCTTCCACTTGTACCTGATTCTACCCTTCCTAACAACCTTGGTGTGAATTCACAAAACACACACCAAGGCAGGGAAGATAGCCCTGTGGTATAAAGTGCCTAATCCTGGATCTTGATCCCCAGAATCCATAGAATAGGTGAGCATCATGGTGCATGCTTGTGACCCCAATGCCTGGGAGACAGAGGCATATGGATCCCTAGGGTTCTCTGATCAGCCCTCAAAGCTTAATCCACTGAGTTCCAGACTAATGAGAGATGCTGTCTCAAAGAACACAAGGTGAGGTGATGGAAAGATTGTTCAGAGGTTAAATCACCTGTCTCACAAGCAAGAGGACCAACTTCAGAACCCACTCAAGTGCCTAGTGAGCAAGGTGTCTTGACTGCTATTTCAACTTTTGAAGACATAAACGGGGGGATCCTCACAGCAAGGTGGATAGCAAAACTGACTATCGGTGAGCTCTGGATTTGACTGAGAGATCCTGCCTCAAGATATAAGTTGTACAAACAGTCCAGAATGTTTCCTAACGTTGTTCTTAAGCCTCCATGTATACATATGCACCCACCCACATGCAAACATACCTATATACTCACATACCGCCACACTCATAAACCTGAAAAGATAAAAAAGAAAAGAAAAAAGAAAAACCAAAAACCAAGGTGGATGGCTTCTGAGGAACCACACCCAGGGTTGACTTCTGGCCTTCTTGAATGCACATGCACTCGTACTCACATGTGTACACACACATGAACATACACAAACACAAATACGCACACATACATGCAAACTCGCTCTATCTTGAAGTAGAGAAAAGTCACACCCTTCCTAGTAGTTGAAGCACTTAGCTTCTGTCTACAAGCACCCTTATACTGCATAGTGTTGCAGGGGATGTGGGCAAAGATAAAAACTTATGGAGCTGACCTTTGGGCCCATCTCCAACTCCAGGTTTTTCCAGAAGTGTTATTTAGGATTCTTCACCAGTTAGATTGCTGCTAGAAATATAATATCTGGCTTCATTCTATAGAGGTGTACACATGGAGATGATGTCATCTCACTTGAGATATCTCTAATCATTAATACATATGTTCTCCTAATTTGCAGCCAACTACTGGTGTTATGGTAATAATACTGCTCAATTTCCCTGTGGCTAGAAGAACTTGCCAGAAGTAGTATTCATGACTATACACTGTGGATTAATTTTTTCATATTGGTATCATTGGTAAGAAGCCTGCATTTTATTTCTGGGGAGTTGGATAAATGGAATGTATTGTGGGGGGGGGGGTCCTACCCCCACCTTTCCCACGGGACTCTTGAGGAGAGAGGGATGAGAAACTTGTAGATAGAATGATAGCCTAGCCAATGAGAAGAAAGACAGAAACACAGGATAGCTTCAGGAGGACCTGGGTCAATACCCAATGGCCCAGAACTTTATTCAAAAGGGCTTTTCATAATAATGCCATGCGGCGAGGCAAAAGACTTCCCCCTTGCTAGATACAGCCAATTCCTTCCAAACACCTGGTACCCAGGTCCATGGTCCAGTCATCCTCTTATGCAGTCCTGCTGGGTAAAGCAAGCTCAGATCTCCCACAGTATCAGGAACATGCCACCTTGTCCTGGAGCATTTGAATGAGACAAAGAGGAGAAATTCCTTTCTTATAATCCTATTTCTATAGTTCTGATACCCAGTGGCTAACCAAAGAGAAAATCTTCCAGGAAATAGAGGGAAGATATTGAATTCATTAGGTAGTAAGATAAAAAAAAAATAATAATACCTTGGGAGTGCAATGGGTAGTAACTGCAGAATAATGCAAAATAATATTTCCTCAATACAAATATTTTATTCATGGAGATATTTTTAAACCATCAACCTTTTCACTTCTGGCAGATTTTGTAGTTTTGGGATCTGCTTATCAGAGAGGAAAGTCTATGAGGAGGATTTCAGGGCCAATGCTGTGACCTTTCTTCTCATGTCAAATGGAAGTGGTTTCATTTGAATCTTTATATCAACTGTTAAGTTGCCCAGTTCCTCACTCCAGACAGAAGCAGAACCATTGTTTCCCCTGCTGACTTGAAACTGCCTTTTCCTGGACCACCAACCTCAGACAATAGTCATTTTTCCTCCAGACTGAGAGCTGCTTTTCCACAAGCGAGCTTTGTTTCCCATGGTGTTCATCTTCAATGCCCGGTTTTTAAATGGATGTTCATTTTTTTTCTCTTGCTTCTCACATCAGGCTCCCCTGCCCCCAGGATCTGATGTACCTCCCTCCTGATGTGCCCCCCCTTCTTTTCAGACATCTGCAGGCTCCCTTGACTACCTTATCTTCTTCCAACACATATGTGTATGGATTTCCCAGCAGCTTCTTCTTTGGTTCTCTTCTTGCTTCTCTTGACCTCTTTGGACCTCTCAGCTTATCTCTTCCCTTCCATGCAAGGAGCTTCTGTCTTCATCTCCAACCTTAAGCTTCCATCATTCCATATTTCCTTCTTAAAGGTCTTTTCCAGTGGGGAATTCGTATACATAGTTACAATAAAAAGAACAATATAATCATACTAAAGTTCACTTTGTCTTATTTAAATAATATTAATATATTGATAATATTGTTTCATGTATCTCAGGCCCTGCTTCAGTTTGGGGATGAAAATGTACTATACCCAAAGAGATGCTACAGTTTCTAATGAACCACCTGGCTAAGCCATAACACTTTGTCTGATCATTACTGCTAATACTGATCATTGGGCTCTGTTGCTCTTAGTGTGAGCTGAACATTCATTATAAATTTATCTGCATCTCTTGAGCCTTGTTAGACCCTGGGTATGTCCATTTTTGACACTGGTCACTCTAATCAACCAAATCCCACAGCCAAGTCCACATGGAGAGAGAGAGAGAGAGAGAGAGAGAGAGAGAGAGAGAGAGAGAGAGCGAGCTCCCTATCTGGGACATATTGTTAAGAAGCTGTGTGATTTTACAGTTACTGATTTATGGTTCTACCCAGTACCTAGCTCCTATGAGCATTTTATCACATGGGCTATGCTGAACTGAATGATGTGATGTGCAACTTACCACTGTCTGATGCAAAAGTCAGATGTTTTCCTTTTTTAGGAGCTTTCTCTGAAGGCTTTTTCCTCTGGGCCTCTTTCTGTCATTCTGTCCATGCGGGCTGTCTCTCTTACCCTTATTTTAAGTTAGCCCTCTTAATAAAGCTCCTCTCGGGGTTTTAAAGGGAAGCCTCTCCTTCCCTTTAAGGCCTTATTTAGGCTGTTTCTGATACAATGTCCCTTTTTAATGCTCTCCTACCTCATGGCCCAGTCATGGCTTCATGTGGTATTGAGGCCATTTCTGCTAAAAATGCTCATTCCCAAAAGATAAATTTGTGCCATCTCTTTTCTGCTTCTCTAACAATAATCCATTCCATTAAAAGTTGGAAAATCATAATCATATTGTTTTCTCCTTTTTTCTGGGAATTCTGATTTCCTTGATTATCTAGTTACTTTAAAATATAATTTACATAGAATTTTGGTTGATTTTTTAAAGCAATCCTCAATGGCAATGAGTGAGATGTTTTTATTTTATTTTCTGAAAGAGGTCAATTTCTTTATAATCTCATTATTTAAAACAAAATAAAACAAAAACCATGCTTTCCTGCCTAGACTATTGCTGTTTAAGTTGTTTAAGTCTTGAAATTAGGCTTATGTGAAATTGTGAAGCTGGCCTTCCTGATTGACCTCAATAGCTTTTGTTAGCTGTTTTATTACTTGCTAACATGTTAACATATTAAGAAATGCCAAAATTTTCCTGAGCCAAATCTGGGGGTAGGCTCTGATTAAGACCCCCAATTTCTTTGGGGTGGCTGCAGTACTTTGACTTGCAATACCATTGCTTCTATATCCCAGTGCAGACAGTCTCTTTCCTATCCTGTCCCTCTTGTGAAGTTCAATGAAATGAGTGACACCAATACTTCCAAGTTAAATGGAAGAGCGCATGATCCCCCAAATCAGTGGATCCATTGAAATAGTTTTTCAGTGAAATGCCCATTTATATTTTTGTATATGGTTTTTGTTTGCTTGTTTCATTGGTTTTGTTGTTGTTGTTAGATGGGATCTTACTATGTAGCCCAGGCTTGTCTTGAATTCACAGAGATGTGCTTGCCTCTGTCTCCTGGGTTCTGGGATTGAAAGTATGTACCACCATGCCTAGTTGTGTTTATTTTATTTAATACTGAGAAAATTTTCATGTATTGAGGCTATCAGTCCTTTATAAATTACCAAAATGTCGTATTTTTTATTTGTCTTCAGACTGTTTAGTTTTTTTTCCCATTAAAATATTTTCATAATTTATTAAAAAGTTTCTATTATTGATATTTGCAGTGACTCCTGGGTCTTGAATTGTCATTATTTACCATTTATGGTTCCATTGTATTACTATTTGTGTACATTTATATCTCCAATATCTTTCACTTTCAAGTTTTTAATTAAAAATGAATATGTCAAAACACCAATTTCTCCTTTCCCTTTTCTCTACAGACTCACTTTCTCTTCTTGGATTTCCTATTCTGTCAATGGCTCCATCTGAACTCCCTTTCACTTGGTCCCAGATCTCCAAGCTATTTTGGGTTTCTTTCCTGCTTTTCTCATCTCTCAACAGAGTTCTTACAGTTCAGATTGTGATATTCTCACCTAAAGTAGAGAATGCCACTAAACACAGTTAAGATTATAGAAGGAAAGTCATAGAATACAGATGTATTTCATATTAAATGTTGATTGTCTTTTGGCTTATCAGAATACTAGGTTAAATATAGTATTTGCTTCTTGGTTAGTTAAAGAAGTCATCCATTTGCAAGAACACTTTGATTTTTCTTAACTAGGATAAATAATTGACCCAACACTTATTACAACCTAATTCTCTGAATGAGTCTTGGGGAAAATGAATCACAGGGAATTAACATATTATGAAAATAGCTGGTGAGATGGCTCAGCAGGTAAAAACACTTGTCACCAACCCTAATGACATGAGTTGGATCCTCAGGACCTACATGGTAGAAAGAGAGAACCAACTTCCCCAAGTTGTCCTCTAATCTCCACAGAGCACCATGTCGTGCATGCATGCCCCCCCACCACCACCACCAAGAACGAGCAAACAAATGTTATTTTTAAAAATTACAGTAAGGTAAAATGGGACACTCATGCCCAATTCAATTTCTCACAGTTGACTAGAGAGGGCAACCAAGAAGCACACATGGTTTGTTCTAAGATCAAGTAGGCCCACAACAGTGACCATACCATAGTGCAGTTGGGGTCTCCAGTGGCAAATCTATTTACAGTTGTATCTTTTTGTAGACTACTGTGAGGACAAAATGACTTTGACTAAGGTCAGGTAAGCATGAGCTTTGATGACAGGTCTACTTCCAAATTTGTCTCTTCTGCCTACACCGCAGTCCTCTAAGTACACTTACTTTCTCTTTTAAATTATTTGATACTTTGCAGCTCAGTATGGAAAGCTTGTGGTCACATAGACTATTGCTTTATTTTTTTAAGAAAGGCTTGTCTGTTGTCATTTGGTATCATTGATTTTTTTTCAAGGCAAAATAAAGCTTGCAGAGAGCAGATCCTGTGTGTTGTTTGTGCAGCTGATGAAATGTGTTGCCAAGAAGAACAGAATTTCACCTATATGACCAGCAAAGACAGTTCACATAGGCCTAAAATGACTAATATACTAAAAATAATTATAAGCAGGCTTACAAATAGGCTAGCAAGAAAGTATTCATTTTCTTCCATGTTTAAAGAACAACAGAGGGTGCTTTGTTTTTAGTATTCTTACATTTAAAAAAAAGCATTTGATAGTGGTCAGAAATTGCATACAATGTTCTTATATTTAAAGAACAAAAAAAGAGAAAAACAGTCTAGACAATAAACATCAAAATCCATAACCAGTGATACTTACAAATGTAGCTAGAGAATTATAGAGATAAACATTTATCATGAAAGCTGTCCATGGAGTCAGAAAACTTGTGGAGCCCGAAGAACATTTATTTGGTAATAAATAATAACTTATTTTTAATAAGTAATAACACAAGTAATAACCAAGGATAAATTCCTAAGGATATACAAGGATATAATGTCAACTACATTAAATGGGTACACCACTGATAGCACCTTTTTAACATTCCCAAACCTCAATTTCTGTTCATTATTCTCTTCAAATCATTCTGTGCCAGTCAGTGTTGTAGCAGTTTGCACATGATTTGTAGCTGACAAGCAAGCAATGTGCATGGAATCAATTTTAATCCAAGTTTTACACTATGATTGATGACAAACCAGTGACAGTTTCCCTTGGATTTCTGACTAGATGAAGGACTTCTCTCAGATGGCTACTTCTTGTTTTGTACATCGTTGTGTATTAGGCGTTAGTTTATGCACATTGTACAATACAGACAGAACAAACCAAAGTAGAACAGTAGTTCTAACATGCATAAGTTCCAGTTAGCCTTGGAACTTTCCTATGATATAAAAACAGACCTCAAATAAACCTAAAGGTTTTCCTTCTCAGTGATTTAAGTTTCTGTCAGCGTAGTAAACTGGATATTTAGGTGATTCTCTAGATTAAGGAAAATAAAATTTTAGATAAAATATATCTTGAAAGCCCTTTAAATTGATGAAAATGAAAGATACATAAAAGTAAAACAAGATAAGACAAGAAACATACCTCTAGAAGTTAAAAATTACAAATAAGCTTCAAAATTATATTAATGAATTAAGTAATCAATTCAGCATAGTCAAAGAGAAACTCTGTGACTTGGAAGATAAATCTGAAAAAAAAATTCAGAGTACAGATCCCAAAAGACAGAGTGAAAAAAATTATGTAAAGCAGATTAACTCCTGAGTTTATGGAAGATTGGAGCAACCATATCTAAAAAATATATCAAAAGTATGAAATTGCAGAGGTAATGTTAGATTGGTAATAAAGGCCCATTAAGAAAAAAGCTCCTTTTGGTCAACAGACTAGAATCTTTGCCCTGTGTGGAGAACTAACATTCTAGTCAGACCAAGTCAATCACCAGACTAAGGGGCCATTCCTAGGAAGGTGGGGCCACCTTAAGCCAGAGATAAGAGGAATAATTTTTCCTTTAATGAGATATTGCACATTCTCTTCTCAGAATTCCTGTCCCATGGGATGGTCCTTATCAGTCACCATGAGATTCATCTTGCTCTGTCTGCCTTTCTGAAGCTGGAATCAGAAAGGCACAACTTTTCACTCATAATTGTCCAAGATCCTACACCTCAGCTAAGCTTACCTGAGGAATAAAGCCTCCAACACACTCAATATAATATAAATACTCGGATTTTCACAGAAATCATGCAGCTTTTATTTTGGAATGTCTGTAGTGTTCTAGTTACAATAACATCAAACTTACTGGTCTATAAAGAGTACCTGGCTTAGAATTATATTTCTGGATGAAATGAAGTAAGATTACCAGGATAGGTGGATAAAAATTGTTTTAACTACTATTTATAAAAAAAGAACTTTTTTTAAGACTTTTTTAATTTGTCAGTTTTTAAACAGTTCCCTTTTCAATCTGGATGAGTCATTTTTCCTACATTTGCATTTTCAAAGGTATAGTTGTTAGGTGAGAGAAAGTTGAAAAATTATGTCTCACATGCACAGAATGTAGACTTCAGGTTTATAAAGCACTTTGGCAAAGTAAAGAAATATTTGAGTAAAAGATCAGTTATAACAGGAGGGTCAGAAAAAGACCTTGAGGAAAGGTAAGGCCTGTTAGAAGATTAAATATCTGCTTTCTTCTTTACACCAGTGTCTGTTGACTTAGTCATTTCTTCTTCTATAAACAGGCAGACACCTCTGCAAATGGAGATGTTATTTTTTTTCTTATAAAAGGGTCTTAAAATGACTTTTGCCAGAAAGGAATATTCTGGAAGATACTTAATCTACATAGGTAGGTGGCTTTCCAACTTAGCTTTAGTAGAGCTAATTAACAAATATCATAGGTAAATGCTGTATGTGTCTAGACTCACATAGACAGAGAAGAATGTCTTTCAAACAGTACAGAGTGGTTGACCCTTGATCTGTTGAATTCAAGGACATGATTTTTTTTTTAAAAAAAACCTTTAGATAGCTCCTAAGAGATTGCTATTGCATTAGCCATTTTGTTCCATGCTCTGAAAGACTGGGTGGTTTGATCTTTGCTAACTTTCTCAGATTGTGCTTGGCTACCAATTGACAGCCCATAGCCGGCCCTAGTAACACAGGTGCTGTGGATATCGCTCTGTATGCTGTGAATGTGTCACTCTGATTTGGTTGATAAATAAAGCACTGATTGGCCAGCAGCCAGGCAGGAAGTATAGTATAGGCGGGACAAGCAGAGAGGAGAATTCTGGGAACAGGAAGGCTGAGTCAGGAGATGCTGCCAGCTGCCGTCAGGAGAAGCAAGATGTAAAGATACCGGTAAGCCATGAGCCATGTGGCAAGGTATAAATTTATAGAAATGGGTTAATTTAAGATGTAACATCTAGCTAGCAAGAAGCTCAAGCCATTAGGCCATACAATTCATAATTAATATAAGCCTTTGTGTGTTTATTTGGGTCTGAGTGGCTGCAGACCCAGGCGGGACTGGAGAAAACTTCAGCTACACACAGGTATCCAAACAAGGGGCAAAGGTCTAGGCATCTGAACCATATATGGTAATGAGAATTCTAACTTTTTGGGTACATTTCTGGAGGTTTCATCTAGGACAGAGGAAATTGGTACTCTTGCCTGCTGATTTTGAGCTTCCCAAGAAAAGTAGTTAAGGAAAAGGATCCAGGGCTGTGAGGGTCTGTTTCATTCTCAGTTTTTAATTTTGTTTTCCCCTAAAATACCTGATAGCCAGCCAGGGATGAAGAGTGTCTGAAAGACAGAAAGACAGCTTTCTGGGGTAAACCTGACCCTCAGTGACACTGAGCCAGATGGGAAAACACTATGTCGCTAATTCACAAAAATACCATTATCCACCAGACAGGGGACAGGTTTCACTAATCTCTACTCTAAGTGTGAAGAAGATAAATATCAAATAAGCTGTAAGGGGAGGTCATTCTATCAGAGAGGAGCCCTTACCCACTGTCCTCAGCCCAGTGACAAACAAGAGTTGAAGAAAATATGGCTAGGAGGTGATAATTAACTGCACTTACCTTCTGCATGAATTAGGACAATTGACTCAGCTTTTCCATCAGCAGAAACTGGGTCATTCTTAAAGGAGAAGGTCTTTTGTGAACTGAAAAGCACCAAGTAAATATCAGTGTTGAGTTCATGCTCTTTTGTGTTCCAAGTCATTCCATATTGCATAAAACAGTGGTT